>RJWT010021246.1:0-17643 GCA_004365215.1 Cuniculus paca | reverse complement strand
CATTTTGAGGAAAGCAAGAGATACCGGGGTAACCATAGTTAATCTCCTGTTGTTATGTTTTGAAGACCTGTGTAGCTTTCTGTGTTCTGTTTTGAAATGCTGTATTGTGTTTGACTCTATTCTGTTTTTTTGTTTGTTTGGTTGGTTTTTGTTTTGTTTTGTTTTGTTTTTTGTTCTGTTTTTTTTTTCGTTTTGTTCTATTCTCTTTAAAAATTAAAAAAATAAAAACAAATGCTGGAAAGGTTGTGGGGAAAAAGGAACCCTTCTCCACTGTTGGTGGGAGTGTAGACTGGTGCAACCACTGTGGAAATCAGTCTGGAGGTTCCTCAAAATCTAGGATTGGAAGTCCCATTTGACCCAGCTCTTCTGCTTCTGGGCATATTCCCAGAAGAAGTGAAATCATCTTACCACAGTGATATATGTGCACCCATGTTTATAGCAGCACAATTTGTAATAGATAAATATTGGCAACAACCCAAATGCCCATCAGTTGAGGAATGGATAAAAAAGATGTGGTACTTTTATACAATGGAGTGCTATTCAGCTGTAAAGAAGGATCACATTGAGGCTTTTATAGGTAAATGGATGCGACTTGAGACCATACTCATAAGTGAAATAAACCAAACTCACATGTGTAAACACCACATCATCTCCCTAGTGTAAGAAACTGAAAGACTCAATAAGATACAAAATTCCCAATAAATATGGGGAAAAGGTTCTGAAGTCCAATGGTGCTTTTATTCTTTGATTTGATTGGTTTAAGTCTCTTTTCTGCTATTTGATTGCAATATGTGAGAAGATAGGAACAGTTCTTTTGAAGAAAACGGGACATTTTGGTAGCCATTGTTGGTTTCTTGTTGTCTGACTTGAAGGCCTGTAATGATTTCACTCTTTTGTTTTATCTGGTTTTATATTATTTTGTTTTGTTTGAGTTTATTGTCTGTAAATGTATGAACAACCATTTCAAAGAAGGCAAGAGACACTAGGGTAACCATTGTTAATCTCCTGTTGTTATGTTTTGAAGACCTGTATTGCTTGCAGTGTTCTGTTCTGAAATGCTATATTGTGTTTGACTCTATTCTGTTTTGTTTTGCTTTGTTTTGTTTTGTTCTATTTTCTATAAAATAAAATTAACTATATCATCTGGCAGAATCAACAGAATGTTCTGTTATGGGGCAGAGGCATGAAAAAGAACAATTGAACTGTTAGAAGATGAATTTGAGTTTCAGTCGGAAATTTTTGATAAAACTGAAGTATTCTCGTTAAAAGCATATTCATATTTCACAAAAAGAATAAAGAAATAAATTTCCTTCCCTTTGACTCCACAGCTTGACTCTGCAGAAATAACCCTGACTCATATTTTCTTACATTTCCTCCTAGAAAATTATCTGCATGCACCACAATATATTACATACAATATATCTGCATATATGCCCATGAAACTGGGCACATGTATAGATATATATATTTTTCATATTTATGTATTTCTTTCTTGCATTATTTCTGAAACTATCAATGAAGTACTTATTTTTAAAATCCCGAATCTTAAAATAAAACTTCTTACTAACAAGAAATAAAAGGCTCACACAATAATTTCAGGTCTTCACAAGAGTCAGCAGAAGTCCAGGTATGCTGTGAAACAGAAATAATCAAATGCTTCCAAATATTTAATTTCCTATTCCAGGAAAGTGAAACAGGTGTAATTAAAATAACACTTTTTTAATTAAGTGACCTCTCTTGACCAACCATCTGTGAATAATTCAGATTTCCCCCTTATTATTACTGTAAAATTAAAACGAGGTCATATAAACAGGAAGATCCTCTTTAACTATCTTTAAGCACCAGCAATATATATTTTCCACCAGTTAAAATCCTTAATGATACAAAAAGTCTGTCAAGCATAACTCCCCCAATTCATTTGCCTGAAACCATCAATATTTTATCATGCACTTGCAGTTGGCTTTAATTTAACAGCCCAGGTTACTAATCAAACAAAACACCCAAGTCATTAAAAGTTAGCGTGCCATTTAGAAAGTGCATTTCACGTTTATTAAAATATCTTTCATGCAGCCATTAGAAACCTAAAGTTTTAATTACAATCAGATATTTAGTTCTACTCCAGTTATGCATTTGGCACTCTCTTGCAACTGCCCTGATTAATCTTCCAGACCAAGTTCATCCATTACCTTCTGAAATTATTTTCCTCTCAACTTCTTCAGAATTCATCTTTGTACCCCGCCTGCCACAAATAAGTAAAATGCATTTTAAAGGTGTGCAAAATAACTACCCAAAAGATAACCCATTTAAAAGATTTCATTTCAAATGTAATTTACCTTTCATAAAATACCTAAGAGGCATCATTCAGAAAAACAAATTGAAACTGCAAGTTAGCTCTTTGCATCTTCATTGTCAATTTTTATTATTTATTTTTCTTTCTAATGATGGGAAAATCCAATGAGTGTTTTCTTAAAATTTTTTAACTAGGTTATTCAACTGAGTGTTCTTTTTGTTTAGCTTTCCAATTTTTCCTACTTCTGTTCCTGCCATAGCTTCCCTAACATTCCATGAAGGGTGTTACCGACATGTAAAGTCAGTTGCATGTTATATCTGTTATATCCTCCTCAAAAGCACAGGCTCTCTGTCAGGCAGATACTGTGCACTAAAATACATTTTAGATGTGGTTTAGAGCTGACAGTGGGGATAGGTTTTATTTTAAAAACTGTTAAGTCCTGCCTCCTTTATATAACCTTTTAAAAATTTTTTAAACACTGCAAATTTTCTTTTTTTTAAAGCTTATATCTCTCTACCCATAGCTTATTATAAGTATCTCAAAAAAAATTGGCAACTTTAACGTTCTTCCAGGAAATCCCTAGATCCACTAGTTTTTAGCTTTGTTTTCTATTTTCCACATTATTGTAGGTAACAGTATTGTCAAATTTTCTCCGTGACAAGGATCATGTTTTCTAGCCTCCAAATCCAATTCTCCCCCATCCCTCTAACCAGTAGTCTATGTACCTTTCAGCTCCTTGAGGCCTTCCAACTTTGGCCTATGCCCAATCGCAAATTCAATGCCACGTGTTTTAGGGTTTTATTAGAATAGCACCCCACTTGTAACCAAATTCTTTTCCAGTTATCAGTTGCCACTCACCAGTCAGCTTAACACTCATCATATCCCATGGTCCAGTGGGTCAAGAACTCGATCAGGACTCAGTTGGGCAGTTCCTTTGCTTCATGTGTTATCTACTGCTATCAGCAAGGACACTTGTTGGTACTGAGCTAGTGGGTAGGCTGGTTGGAGAATACCAGATGACATCTCTCATGCCTGTCATCTTGAAGGGGATGGCTAAAAGACTCAGCTGGAACTCTCGCATGCTTAGACACAACATGGTGGTCTCAGAATATTTGGACTTTTTACATGGTGACTCAATGTCTCCAAAGAAAACGTTCCAAGGCCAGGCATGGAGGGGCACTCCTGTAATTCCAACACTCAGGAGGCTGAGTCAGGAGGATAGCTGCAAGTTCAAGACCACCCTGGGCTACAAAGTGAGCCCAAGGCCAACCTGAACTGTATAATGAGACCCTGTCTCAAAAAGACAAAAGAAAGAAAGAAGAAAGAAAGAAAAAAAGAAAGAAAGAAAGAAAGAAAGAAAGAAAGAAAGAAAGAAAGAAAGAAAAAACTTTCCAAGAAAAAGAAAATAGAAGCTGCCAGTCTTTAATATGGCCTGAGCTCAGAAAGTAGCACAATGTCAATTCTACATACTCTATTTGTCAAGTAATCATAGCCCAGACTTAAGGATCCCAAGCAGAGATTTTGCCTGTCGATGAAAGAAGTATCAAAAAATTTTAATAACCATCTTTAATCTACCACCAATTCTATAAGATAGGTATTCTTATCCTTATTTTACAAATGCATAAACCTCACAGTGATTAGTGAGGAAAAGTAATTTGCTCAAAGTCACGCAATTAGGGTAAAGCCAGAACCCTAACTTAATTATCCACCAGCATGAGACAGTAAATTATCTGGCTACTCCTAGAAAGTGGTGACTAAAATGGCCTGACTTTCTAGAAAAATAAAGTATGTGTCCATGTGGCCCTCTTTTCTATCAGTTCAAGATACAGTCTTTCTCCTTTCATGTGGATTTCTACAAGTTGTATTTCATGAATGTTTATAAAAAACAAATGATCACATGCTACAAAGGTCTTATAAAGGCAATGTCCCATTCCATTTACAAAAATGCATCTGTCAAACTCAACCTGACAACATGATCTCTCAGAGGAGGAAATAATGAGGGAAACTGCTCTTCTGGATCAACAGGACAGCACTGTTGGGTGAAAATGAAGTGACAGGAACCTTGGGGACAAAGGGACTTTGTCATTCTGGAGTGATTACCATCAGAGAAGTGCAACCTGACACAGGAGGCGGCAAGTTCTCTCTGTGGTGGCAGGAAGAGAACGTAGCCAAGGGGCCTCAGTCTGTGGATCTACAGGGGAAGGTTACACAAGAAGAGTGGGGCTTTCCAAACTAAATTTCCCAAATGACTCTTGGAAATTATTCCTGAGAAGAAGAAAAGCGAGCAAGGACAGACACGACTACCCAGAAAGTATCTTTGGAGCAAGAAAAAGGGAGGTGTAAGTCTGCTGAGTCCAGACTATGGTTCAATGTTAACAGATCGTAGAAAAAGTAGGAATGATCAACTTCTGTATTGCTTCTTTCTTTTCTGTCAAGAGAGTGAGCATTTGACTAGAAAAAGTATTATGAATATTGCAGAAACTGAAGTCAAGTTCAGAGTGATGATGGTGAGTAGTCCCTCACTAAGCTTTATTGCTTCCTCAGAATCTAATATGATCTAACAGGTGAGATACCAGAACTCCATAAAGGCGAGACTTCTTCACAATTTAGGAAGCAAATACATAATATGAATACACACATATAAATGTGTGGGCACATGTGTATATATGTACATGTGGGTATAATTGTATGTTCCCAGAGTAGAAAGCTCAAGTGTCCACACATAGGTAATGTCAGGAAGTCAAAGCTCAAATTGGACAGGAAGAGAGGAAATGGAGAGGGACTATTAACTGGTACAGGGTTTCTTTGAGGGCAGTGAAAATGTTCTGAAATTAGTGATGATGGTTTCACAACTTTGTGAAGGCACTAAAAATCATTGAGCTGTATACTTTTAAAAGAATAGATTTTTATGGTATATGAATTATACCTTAATTTTTGAAAAATATGCTATCACATTTTATCTATCTCCTAAGTATCAATTTTCATTTCTATATCTACTTATCTAAAAAACCAGTGACCAAGGCACATATCCATTACTTAAAGGACAAAACCAAATTCTATTACAAAAGTTTCTATTCCTTGAGATACAGCAAAACATACAAATAAAAAAAGGTTTTTTGCTCCTATCTTACAGAAAAATTAAAGGGATGTAACCAGGCCTGCCTAGCACATTTTAAAATGGCAGCAAATACTGGTTTGCATCACTTTTAAAAAGAAAAAAATAAGAAAAATGGATGAAATCCAAACTATGCCAGTGTTGCACTACATTACCCAATCCTAAGCAAGCTGGGTGGGATAATCAATCAGCTAAAGTTGTGGGTCCAAGGCCTTAATAACTCTCTAGGAACCAGCTGCCTGTGCAATTGCTGAGAGAAATGACAAGGAGTGAGATTGGAAAGACCCAGAGACCATAATAGCTACAGCTTTATAAAAAGGTGCAAGGTAAAGGGGCTACCGAGGCTTTACTTAACCTGAGCTGTGCCATCCAGTGTGTAGTGCGGGAGTTGGGGGACAATGACCCCTCTCCAGTTTATGTGCATCAGAATGTCCTCTAGGGTCCCTGATGCCATTCTGGGTGCCACTGCCTAAGTAGACGACGAGCATACTGGCACCTGACAGAAACCTGAAGGCCTGACATCATGACACAACTGCAACCATTAAAAGGAGAGATTCTGTTTAGTTTGGAAAAGTGAAGTCAAAAGAGAAATATGAAAATGGTATTTAAAAAATTATCAAAAGAGCCTGGCGTGGTGGCTCACGCCTGTAATCCCAGCACTCAGGAGGCAGAGACAGGCAGATCGTTGTGAGACCAGCCTGGGCTACAAAGTGAGCTCAAGGCCAGCCTGAATGGCATAGTGAGACCCTGTCTCAAAAACACCAGGGCCGGGCATCTACCTCAGTGGCCTAAGTGCCTGCCTGGCAAGTGTGAGGTCATGAGTTCAATCCCCGGTGCCAGAAAAAAAAAATTATCAAAAGAATTTGAATTAAATGCAGATATCTTGTGTTCTGAGTAACTGATTTGAAGATAACAATACGCAAAGTATATACTATCATTCCCTCCTAATTATTGTTTGGAAATTTTTATTTTTTTCTCTTTAAAATAAAATTGAAATGGAAAGAAGGAAAAAGAATTTGATATACTTTCAGACTCCGAAGAGAACCAAGTATATTTCATGAGTCTTATTAGTAAGGCTTTCAAAAGGAAAAACTTTAAGCTTACCAAGCATTTAAGGACTCAGTTGAATAACTTTAAATAAAGCAGGTACATGAACCAAAGACATAATAATTAACTGGTGTTTGAAACAAATGTGAAGGATCAAAACAGAGGGCATTTATTTTTTAATTGGTTTTCATCGCAGCATTTTCATACGTGCATCTGACGTGCTTTGATGCCCATCTTGTACGTTAGCACCTTACCTCCCCTCCCCACTGCCCCAAGGTGCATTCGTCTGAAAGTGGAAAAGGAACCTGGAAGTCAAGGACAAGAAAAAAAGAGGAAAGACAAGAGAAATATATGTAGGGTAAATTCCCAAAGCATGTCTTAGGACTCTTGTTAGCAAGATGTCCTCAAGCCATTGTTCAGCAGCCAATCTGACAACAGCTTACCAGCCCACATTGGGAAACCACTCTTATAGAAAGCGTCTTTGATGATGTCACATCTGTGCCTAGAACCCCAGTCACTGCTTACAATTACAGCCTCCAAATAGTCTTCAGCCCGAGAATGGGCTTGCTTTCCTCTTGTAAGAAGAAGTAGTCCATTTCTTCAGGCCCAAGGGGTTCAAGAGACTCTTGGGGGAAGGAGTCGATGTTTCCTAGTATACTCAACTGTGTTCATTTCAAATCTCAGGGTGTTTTATCTTTCTTATCAGAACCCTTGAATTTGGCGAAAAAAGCTATAATTGAGACATCTCTGAGGCTTTGCTACTCTGACACGCAGATCCTATGCTCTACCTTAAGCCCCCTGTCTTAGAGGCTTTCAAACTATCACACCGTGCTTTATTTTGTATTTTCTTTTGTTTTGTTTTGTTTTTTTGCGGCACTGGGGATTGAACTCACGACCTTGCGCTTGCCAGGCAGGCGCTTAGACCTCTGAGCTAGATCCCCAGCCCTGTTTTTGAAACAGGGTCTCACTATGCCATTCAGGCTGGCCTTGAGCTCGCTTTGTAGCCCAGGCTGGTCTCGAACTCACAAAGATCCACCTGTCTCAGCCTCCCAAGTGCTGGGATTACAGGCGTGAACCACCACACCCAGCCCGTGCTTTATTTTGTTAATGACCTTGTCGTTTTCTCTTCTTCAGTACATTAGCAGGCACAGAAAATCAACAACTACCGCTGTCCTTTGAATTACTACTTGCCTCAAATATCTCAAGCACTACATAGTTCACAAGCCAGAACATTCTCTTCCATTTAAATCCACATCCCCAGTCATCACAGATGAAAATCTTAGTATTTGCATGTCTTAGTATTTGCAAGATTAAAGTTTTAGTATTAGCTTATAACACTTCACTTACTTCAATGATGGTCGTTACCATTTGGCAAGTGAGTTATCCAGCTTTTGAATTCCATCCTTAGAATCTGTAGCATAGGACAAGCTGTCTTAGGGATGGTGCATGTCTCTAACTGACTTACTAAGGAAAGGTCCCCAGGAAAAATCTATAACACAGTGGAGGAAACAAGATAAGTAATAAGAGCAAACCACTGGTATAAGTGTACATAACAAATTACCCCCAAAATTCAGCATCTAAAATCAACATGTGTTCATCATCTCATTGTTTCTATGGGTGAAGATTTCAGGTACAGCTGGGCATGGTAATGCAGACCTATAATCTCAGCACTCAGGAGGCTGAGACAGGAGGATTGCTGTGAGTTTGAGGCCAGCCTGGGCTACATAGTGAGACTCTGTCTAAAATTTTTAAAAGTAGATTTCAGGTACAAGTTAAATAAGTCCTCTGCTTCATCGCTGATCACAAGGTCATAATCGAGGTATTGATTCAGGGTCTACAGTCCCATCTGAGAGCTCAGCCTGGGAAGGATCCACACTTACCCAATGGTAATTGGCAGCATTTAGTTCCACACAGGTTGTTGACCAAAGGCTGCCCTCAGTTCTTTGCCAAGCGGTTTGGATATGTGATGCTTAATCTTAGTAATCAGCTTGATCGGCTTGAGAGATGCCTGGGAGAGTAATACAGCTCACTTCTGGGTGTATCTGAATTGGTCAAGCGGGTGTGGCCCTGAGAACTACATCTGATATTTCTCCCTTGGAGCCAGCTGTCTGTGGATTGAAACCAAACAAACCTTTTCTCCTTTAAGCTCAATATATCAGATATTTTGTCCCAGTGATGAAAAACTGACTAATACAACATGCAAGGTGATAAAGTGACACAAAATATGCTAAGACAAAGGTCCCAATCTTTTGTATTCTAATTATGGAAGTAACATCTCACTACCCTTGCCATATTCTATTGGTCAAAAGCAAGTCATGGTCTATTGCACACTCAAAGAGAGGATATTCACAAGGTGTGAATACCAGGGGTTTGGGTTAATCAAGGCCATTTTAGACACTGTCTACCACAAACTCAGTCTCAAAAGTTCCACAGAGGATAGCTTCAGTGTGATCCTGTAGAGAAACTCTGGAGTAACTTGGTCCCAGAATTGTCCCAAATCAGGGCAAGGCCACGAAAGCTGTATACTCCCATAGCCATCAGTCATTGGTTAAGGGCCGAACCAGTGAGGCACAGTCACTTCCAGCTCTTTGTGCACACACCGAAGGTAGGACTGAGTAGGCTGCGGGAAATCCTCCCTAAACAGAGCTGCAGGTCCTGACTATTAATGGCAAAAGCACATTGAATCTGGTTAAATAAGATCCAAGGGGCTCTGGGAGAACATAAGCATTGTACATCATAGTGAGTGGTAGAAGGGAAAGAGCACTTTCCATGGAGTTGTCCACAGCAAACAATTATTAAGGCACCTATCATTTTGTGCAGCTTTTCTACTTACACTTTTGAAGGGCTGCTGAAAAACTGCTCATAGAGCCTCAAACAGGCACAGTGACTCAGTGGGTCTAATCCTGGGGACTGCAGAAAAGAGGCATAGGAAACCTAAGAAGCTATTCTTGCTGTCTCAGGTCAAGAGCCTTTCATTTCTTTTTTTTCCTAATCTCTGCTTTGCTTCTCTAAGAACCGATTGCGCTATGTGCTGATCCATATGCGCATGACATCAACCCTGCTCCCAAATTCACCTTTTAGCCTCTTGATATTTCAGATCAGCTTACTGCAAATAGCTGGCTCAGTTTCTCCAAATTCCTGTAAATACACAGAAGGAAATAGTCCACAATATTAACTATAGTTGTCTATAAATTGTAGAATTGTAAACAGTTTTGTTTGCTTTTTTACACTATTCTGGGAACGTTTTTTCCGATTTTTTTTTTTTGAGACAGGGTCTCATTAAGCACTTCAGGCTGGCCTTGGGCTCACTTTGTAGCCAGGCTGGTCTCAAACTTGCAGTGATCCTCCTGCCTCAGCCTCCCAAGTGTTGGGATTACAGGACTGTGCCACCATGCCCAGCCTTTTCCAAATTTTCTATAATGTTCGTGGATTGCATTTATAATCAGCAAGGAAAAAAACAGCTGGGCTGAGTTTTCTCCACCTCATCCCAGTTCTCCACTCCCCAGACCCTTGTTATTTATTTCATCACCTCATCTGTTCCTGGTAGATGGTCTTTGTGCAGCTAAATTACGGAATGAGGCACAGTCATTACAAGAAATGGAAAGTTTTATTGCCTTTCACTATATTATTTGCTCTAAGATATCTGAGGAATCTGAAAAAGTCACATATCATTCCTCCTGAATGACGCTGGGACCAAGAACTGCTGATTTTGTAGGACAGGAGAGAGATAAACAATAAAGACGAATCCAAGATGCACTCACAAGGTTTAGACGGCTAGATGGTTCTAAGGCGAAAGTAAAGTTTGGCGCCCTCCTGTGGACTACTATGGACCTTTTGAAAGATACACAAGGCATTTTTGAAAATTGGTGATCCTGTTAAGCCATATCCAGTCTAGCTTGTGCCACTGGGGTGGCAAGATCACTGTCCTAGTCTATGCCACACTGAGCCTTGAATAAGCATCATGATGAGATGAGTGCTCCTCCACCATCTCGTGGGATAGTAATAATCCCATATGGTCATACTAACGCTTTACCTAATCTGTTTTATTGTTGTTTTGGTTTGGCTTGATTTGGGGCTTTTGTTTGTTTTTTCAATACTAGGGATTAAACTCAGGACCTTCACCCTGAGCTACATCTTCAGCTTTTTTTTTAATAAGAACTCTAAGTGACCAATTTGCTCAGAGTGGTCTTCAACTTCTAATCTTCCTGTCCCAGCCTCCCAGAGTCCCAGGATTCTAGGTATATGCCAGCCTGCCTTGCTGGTCTAATTTGTTTTAACATTAGTTTTAAAATTTGTGACAGTTTCCTTCACTACACTACACACCCTTGGTTCCAGAAAGATGTACATTAGTGACAAGAGGCCCATTTCTTCTTGTTCTATTCTTCTGTATGGTGGAGAGTAATAGCTGCTTGCCATCTTTTCTAGAAATCCTTCATTGTTAGAGCCTATCTAGTCCTCAAACATCTAGTAACCCACATTTACTCAAACTTTCCACATACACTTCATTATCCAGTTTCAAACAAATGTGTAGCTTCCCTTTGAATCTACTCCATATTTTTTTTGTTCTCCTAAATCCTAAAATTAAATTAAATATGTAAACTTTCTGGGGGATTTTTAATCAATATACTTTCTCTATTAATGGAAGAAACACAAAAACTTTAAGGGCTTTCATCGCTATGTTGATGTGTGTAATAAGAATTCTATCTCGTTTTTAGTGCGGGATAGAGGTTTACATTTGTAAAGTCATTGATATTTAGTAAAATGGCTCCATCTAGTGCCCTGACTAGTAAAAACATCCACAAGAGATGGGTAAGGAGAAACTGTAAATCAATAGCAGTACAAAATGACAAGTCCAGAAACTAGCAGGGCCGAAGCAATTTAATAACAATAGGTCAATTGACTCTGGGGACCATAACTCTTAGTCTATTGAGTGAGCCAATAGAGCAGCTTAACAAATAACACAACTTTTTTCCAGACAGAAACTGGCAGCATTCCAAAGGCCTAGGAGATCCTACCGAACAAAGGTTGGAAACCATGAGAGAGAAATAAAGTAGGACCTCCTCATGCCAGGCACTGCACTAAGTATTTTGAATGCATTTTTTCACTTACTAATTACACCCACATTATTAGGCAAGTATTATTATACCCAGTTTACAGATGAAAAATTGAGGCCCAAAAAGTTTAAAATCTTGCCCTAAGGTTATACAACAGAGCCTGGCCTCTCTCTAAAATCCACATTTTCCACTTGCAGTACCTCCAGAAAGGACACACAGGGAAACTTATCAATCTGTCTCTTATCTGTCATTCTCCCCAGGGAACACCAACATCACACTCCTAATGCCACAGCCCAGGAACCTGCACTGAAAGATGCCAAAATGGAAATTAAGAAGTCCTGGAATGAAAAGGGAATGGATAGCAAAAGAATTTCCTGTACCTCAGTTTGAACATTATTTTTGTCTTGCCATCATTTTTGTCTGCCTTTAAATCACAAGCTCTTCGTACCAGTCCTGATATGTCACCACCGTGCTAAAGGAATATTGACGAGCTGACTGAATCAAAGCACAAGGAAAGTTCTGTGTCCGCGCCTACATCTCTTTCACCATGACCATGGTGACACTCATGGCATTGACACAGAGGAATCCAAAAAGGGAAGCCTGCATTCTTGAAAGAACATGACAACTCCAAATAGACAAAAAGAAAAAACTGCCAGGGATTAAGTCCCTTTGAGATTCAAGCTGGCTATTGTCACCTGGCTAATAAAGTCAGCAAGGTAAAAAGGGTTTGTTTGTTTTTTTTTCTCCTAAAAGATCTTGTATGAAGAAGCAGAGAATTTTTAATACATTACAGTTTTATACATGTAATTATTTTTAATCCAGCCAACAAGTCTATTAGGTAAATGAATCAATGAGATGATTAAGCAGAAAGAATAAATAAAACAGCAATGATACTATTACCAAAAAAGAGAATGCAATGATGAGCCCCTGCTACAAAGAGGGTAAAATACATGGAAAGTGGAATGTAAAAGAATTGAAAACTACACTGAGTTTATTAAATCCTACGGGGGATTTTTGTTGTTTATTTAGTTCCTAAAAGAAACATCACTTGAAGTACAATATAACTGTATCCAAGAAAAAATTAAGACATCCATTCTAACTGGGAAGATAAACCCAAAAAAAGTCATTAAAGAAAATTTTATATTTCTTTGAACACACAGACACACACACATATCCCCAATTTGATGATTTGCAGGCAACTATTGGATATTCTCAAAGAAAGGAAAAATCTTAGCCTGTTATATATTCCAGAGTAAGTTAAATAAACTAGTCTTCTCTAATTGAGTGTCTTATGATTTCCCAACAAGTCAATAACATCTCCAAGTAGGATTCAGACCACTTCATTTCCCGGTTGTCCTAGAATTGGTACACTTTTCAGCAAATCTCCCTTGTACTCTGGGCCTTACATGAGTTGTAGGGGTGGGGACAGACAGGCTCTAGAATCAGGGGTCCGGAAGCCCCAAAAAAGGCATGAATATATGTCTGTGCATCTGAATTCTTGTCTGTGCATGCACTTGTGTGTGAGAGGACGATGTATGCGACTGGTTGTAGAAGCGAGGTTATGCTTTTCTCTTGTGAGGAAGAACTCGGTGGCTCCGTCAGCAAACAGAAGGGTTCAGCAGGTCCAGAGCAGTCACCATGTGTGCTTGAGGGCTCTCTGCAGAAACCACAGATTTGAAAAACACCTCTCTGTGCTGACTTTCACTCTGGAACACAGTTTTACCAACTAGGCCTAATCAGGGTGCAAAGGGAATGCCACTGTGAAAGAACACACATACCAAAATGATTGTTCAGGTGAAAGCAAGTCATTCAAAAGAGTTGGTACAAAGGGTAGTTGGGGAGCAAAAGTTAAAAAGGCAGGTATTGGGGCAGAGGTGGGGACTTGAAGGGGCATTTTCGTGGGTGAGGTCCCTACAGTGAGGATATGAAATAGGCATGAGTGACAATAGTAAGCAACATCTTTATTGTCTGGCTGGTATAAATTAGCCGCTACAAGTTTACATTCGTGTGTACTGTCATAAATGTGTAGCATATACTCAGTGGTCTATGCTAAGTGATGCTTATATAAGTGTGTCCCACTGTGCACTTGTGCTAGGCAGCAGGGTCATGTCGTTTGCATCCTCACATACCCTGGGCTTTGAAGCAATCCTGAAGCAGCTCTCCAGAAGAGGCAAGACCCAGATTATGAAAAACCCTCATATGAATGCTAAGGCAGTATATATCTTAGATTATATTTAAGGTTAGTGTTTTCAAATATATGTATGAACCTTTCCAAAGAGGAAAAAAATTCTCACAAACCCTGTAGTGGCTTAAATTCTCATAAGATATTATAGCAAAGATTGATCATAGCTCCTGTTATGGTTGATACCTTGTGTCAACTTGAGCAGTTTAGAAGTTTAACTGAGAGACTCAGCAGGGAGCCAGGGTTCTTACTTTGTAAATATCCTCGCCCTGTGCAAAGGAGGGCAAGGACATTTTGTGAGTGCTACACCCACCCTGAAGTGGGGAGGTGGCCTACGTACAATATAAGGGAGGAGAAGAGGCTTGTTTCCCCTCTTTTGCTCTGGCTGCTGCCTTGAAGTGTTGCCCCAGTGCCATGGCACCCTGCCTTGGAGCCAGCTGATTATGGACTGAAATCTCCAAAAACTGTAAGCTAAATAAACCTTTCCTTGATTCACTTTGGGTGTTAGCTGTTTTGTCCCAGCAACTAGAGAAAAGTAACCAAAACAGTTCCTTAATACTGATTTTCCCCACCTGTCTTATAGTTAGTAGAATTCCTCAAATTTTACCAATAAGTTTTACATAGTAAGTCAATAACACCTGTGGGGAACTACTCAGACAACTCTCTCGACTCGTTGACTCTCCTTGAGAGAAGAGCATCTCCATTTTGGATATATTTGGCCCTATCTCCATGTATTGATATATACAAAGCTGGCTAGGATTTCTTTGTCCCTTCAATTGACTTTAAGCAATGTAAATTGGGTTAGCTGAGGAGTCGATGTGTAAGATTTGAAGAAAGGTGACAGTCACTGTTTTCTCGCTCAGTGACTCCCCAAATACGTGGTTGAGCCGGCCAGATGAAGAGCCATGCTCCACACTGTAGGCTGGGACCAAGCCTCAAGAAAGAGGCTATGACTTCCCAGGGCAAAAAGATTGTACATCAGAACTGAAGTACTGACCCCAAGTTATTAGACACTACCTCGGTTATGTTACGCAGATTGCTCTTTCTCTGCATTTCTTGCCCTCTGCATGTCACAGAGGTGATCTCAGACCTCCGACCTAGCCTAGCTCTTGGCAGTCAGCAGTCACGAATTTCCCACCACTGTCCCTCATTCCCGAGCCACTCCCCTCATGGACAATTAATAAAACCCTAGTTGGGCTCTGGGTTGTGGCGTTTGTTCCGATAAACCACCATCTTGGCTGAACATAGGACTCCTTGGCTCCCCATAACTATGTATGGGTATATATATGTATATATGTCTTACTGTCTTTATTCTTGCCTTGGGTTGCACTGGAAGTGGTAGATTAGAATTAACTCACTAGAATTCCAATAACTTCTCCGTGGGATTACAAATATAAACCTTCCTGGACAGAGATGAGAATGGGAAAGGGCCCTCTATAAACACCTATGTATTGCAGCCTTCCTTGCAAGAAGGAACTGGGCAAGATCACATGACCAAATCCTGGCCAAGGAGAAGCAAATGAGAATATGCAGATGACAGATGCTCCTCAAATTATGAGGGGTCACATCCTGACAGACCCATCATGAGTTAAAAATGCATTTACTATCCCTAACTTACCACAATCAAAGCATAGCAGAGGCTACCTTAAACACACTCAGAATACTTACACTACCCTAGCTGGGCAAAATCATCAAACACACAGCCTACTGTATAATAAAGCATCGAAATACTCATGTGACGAATTGAATACCGTACTGAAAGTGAAGCACAGTATAGTTGTATTCTACTCACTATACTGTACACAGCAGGAGACACAGGTGGGTATTTTGTAGATGTGATAGGATAAAAGAAACCAAATACAAAATTGCTGGCAACAGCTCTCCACAGAATATGTGTGGTTTGCTCTGTGATCATGCGGCTGGCTGGAAGCCACAGCGGCCGCCACTGACCAGCATCACTCGAGTCTCACAGGGCACATCGCTTAGCAGGGAAAGATCAAAACTCAAGATCTGATACACAGTTTCTACTGAGCACAACTGGCTGTGGCCCCATTGTCAAGCTGAGATGTCGTCATCAAACCATTGTAAATTGGAGGCTGTTGGTATGCACCTCCCCTTGTTCTCACATAGAATCTGCTTGCTCTTCCCTAAGTCCCCACTCATTCTCACAGCTGGAAACCCAGTGAGGTAACCGTGAAGCCACTCCAGCCGCAGGAGTGAGAGCCAAACTCCAGAAGCAGCCTCACCTGGGAGGCCATGGAAACACAGGCGCTGGGGCTCTCCCGTAGACCTGCTGAAGCCAATGCTGCAGTTTACCGAGATCTCCAGGTGACTAAACTTCACATCAAGGTCTAAGAGGTCCTGATGTAGGAGGAGATAGAGCAGCAGGATCAAATGAGCCTTGCTCCTGGCTCACCTACCAGCTCAGACTCTTTGAAGGAAAGGAAAGTAGACCCTCTATATTTGTGTGCGCCACCTTTATTTTTACCTCCATTTGATCCAGTACACCAACTATAATAGTAATTACAAACATAAAGCACAGCATCACTCTCCATCATTCTAGCTTTTCTAATACAGTATATTCGTGTTTTATTTTTACTTTATCCAGTATCACTGTCACGACTAAATCACACATACCATAGTGGGTTTATTGAGCAGTTAAACTGATTATGTGCTGGCCCACAACCATAAAATTAAAACAAATTCATAAATGAAATAAAAACAAAACTGTAAAATCAATAAAAATCTAAATGAACAATTGTTTTAACATAATGAGGTAGATGATTTTCTGCTGGAACAAAATCATTTTTCACAACATGAAAATGGAACGGATGCTTCCACAACAAATGTCTTTGAGTTTGGCAGCTTTGTATAACCGTGTGTTTTGTAATAGCTTAATTGTCTCATCAGTTGCCTCTGTCTGAAGTTCTGTCAAATCACCACTAACACCAAATGTCATGATACCCTTTGACTTTGCTTAGCCTAAACACATCACTTACATATTAAGTTGCCTATGTTCTTTTCACAGTCACCCAGAACAATCAAAGAAGCAACACTTAACACCAATAATTTTATAAATACAACTGAAAACATGATTTGAGCCACAAGATGGTCATCCAAAAACTGAGGAAAATACAATGTGTATTTACACAAATATTCATGGCAGGTTTATTTGCAATAGCCCAAAACTGAAACAACCCAAATATCCTTCATCAGGCGACTGGAGAAATAAACTGCAGTACAGCATGCAGTGGAATGCAACCCAGTAACGGAGAGCAACATATCGATGTGCACAACCTGGGTCAATCTCAAGAGTACTATGCTAAGTGAAAAAGGCCAATCTTGCTGGGCGTGGTGGCTCACACCTGTAATCCCAGCACTCGGGAGGCTGAGACAGGTGGATTGTTGTGAGTTCGAGACCAGCCTGAGCTACAAAGTGAGCTCAAGGCCAGCCTGAACAGCATAGTGAGACCCTGTCTCAAAAACACCAGGGCTGGGGATCTAGCTCAGCGGCCTAAGTGCCTGCCTGGCAAGCGCAAGGTTGTGAGTTCAATCCCTGGTGCCGAAAAAAAAAAAAAAAAAGGCCAATCTCAAAAGTTTACATGGTGTATGATTCCAGTTATGCAATATTTTTGAAACGACAAAGTTATTGTGATGAAGAATAAACCAGCAGTAGTCAGAGGTTAAATTAGGAAGAAGGTGTGACTGCAAAATGACATCATAGATTCATTGGATGATGCAACAGATTATATCCTGGGTGAGATAATGTTTGTGCAAAACCACAGACGTGATAAAATTTCACAGAACTATACATCAAAAAAAAAAGTGCATATAAACCAGCACCGTGGTACATGCCTGTAATCCCAGCACTGCAGGAGGCTGAGGGGAGGAGGATCACAACATTGAGACCAGGCTAGACAACTCAGCGACTTAGTCTCAAAATAAAAAAGGGTCT
>RJWT010021245.1:0-17664 GCA_004365215.1 Cuniculus paca | reverse complement strand
AACAACAACAAATACACAGGGAAAATGAAGCAATATGACAAGAGGTTCTATACCCCACCTGGCTTCACTGAAGTCAGGGACTTGCTGTAGCCTCCAAGAGATGTGCTAGAAGGGGACGAGTAGGTCACTCCACAAAGAAAAACAACGCTAGTGAAGGTAGAGACTTTAGGGTAAACAGAATGCATTTATGAAGCAAAAATGAACTTATCTAGGGAACCAGCATGTTCTGAAGACGAGCACAGTTTTCCGTTCTGGAGGGGCTACGGCAGCCCTGGTTTTGCGGTATTAAGTTTAGGTAGGAGTCAGTCTTAGTAGCTGCTGACTGTTAGTTAGGCTAAGTAAAGACTTCAGGCTTGATCTGGAAGGAAGTTGGAACAACTGACGCTTTCTGAGTAGAGAAATTTAATGAAAATTGTAACATTATAATAAGTTTAATTATAACATCTTCCATCTATTGTCAACTATGAAAGAGAACATTTTCATTGGAATTTTTAAAAAATCTATACACGTACTAGTTACCAACTGTTGCTGTGTTAAAAAGAAAAGAGAGAAAGAGAGAAAGAGAGAAAGAGAAGAAGAGAGAGAGAGAGAGAGAGAGAGAAAGAAAGAAAGAAAGAAAGAAAGAAAGAAAGAAAGAAAGAAAGAAAGAAAGATCCACACCACCACAGATTAATGGTTTAAAATAACACGAATTTATTTTACACTTTCGGAGGTCAGAAATCTGAAATGAGCTGCAAGGCAATGAATGGCAGGGCCGGCTCCTTCTGGGGACTCCAGGGCAGAATCTGCTTCCCTGCTTCTGCCAGCTTCTTGAGGCTCCTTCCTCCAGCAGATCGAGTCCTCTGCTCGTGGCATTACGCAGACTCTGTCTCTGACTCTCCTGCCTCCCTCTCGCACTTCTAGGATCCTTGCAGCACACTGGTAGCCCCCAGATAACCTAGGGTCACCTCCCACCCCAGGACTGCTTCTGAACAACCTTCCTTCCATCTGCAACCTTAACACCCACCCACCACGTAACTGACACAGTCCATGGTCCTGCTGATGGAGACCTGGATCTATCTGGAGGGTTCTCATTCCTCATGCCACACTCTCCCTAGTAAGCAGGAAGCAAACTGGTTTTGTCCTGCCTGGACCATGACAGTCCCAGCATCCCACAGTGACAGCCACCTGTAGCCCTCAGCTAGAGAGAGTGCAGCTGTCATCTAGGTCCTGAAACAGATGATCTGGGTTTCATTTAGTCCCTTCACTTCCTGACTCTGTCATCTTGAATGTGTTACTTGGTCTCTCTGGGCCTTGGTTTTCTCATAACAAAATGGGTATAAATGGAGCCTAGATTGTGATTCTTCCAGAGTGTGGGCTAGACTCTCAGTAGATCAGAATGAGGAAACCAGTAGACAAAAATCATGCTTGCAGAATCAGGTGTTGGAGAACAGGAAGAGTGGCACTGTGGAAATGTGCTTCAGCTCAGCTATCATATTTAAATATTTAACATAAATAGATATGAATGATCATGCCCTATACTGGGTTATTCCCTTTCCCCTAGGTTCAGAGGTTATGTGAACCAAAAAGGAGTAAAATCAAAGGGCTGATGGCTCAGGAAAGAAACCAAAGCGTGTACTAAATGCAGGGCACTTTATCCTATGAAACTGTGGGCTGGGCCAAAATATTTTCAAAACCAGAGGGTTCTCTGGTGCCAAGGAAAAATCAATATCCTTGGATCTAAAGCAAGCTCTGGCTGCAAAATAAGCCACTTCGTGTCACATGGGGCGCACAGTGAGCTGTGAGTTCAGCCATCTGCAGGTGCAGAGGCAGCCAGACCCCCCGCAACTCCACCCACAGCACTGAGGGGTTCAGGGGTTCAGGGGTTCACAGACTACTAAGCAACTGGAGACTTTGTTGGGCTTGTCTTTCATTTGAATTGGTTCATCAAACATTTAAAAAAAAGTAGTAAGAGAAAACCATCTGTTTCGTCTTTTTTTTTCAATAGACTCTCTCAACAGTGTCTATGATGAGTCATCAAGACTTGGCTTTCTGTTTATATGACAATTATCCCAGAAGATCCCTTTCAAAATGTAAAACTGAGAGAACTAAACCAATTAAAAAAAAAAAAAACCACAAACAAGCTTAGACTGCAAACAAAAAAGACTGAAGAACTGGCAATATCTGACACCATTTTAAGGAAGAAAAAAGAGGACCTAAGAACTGAAATTTGCAGAGGAGTCTCTCCAGGATGAGACACTTCTAAATCTGCAATCAGCTCACCCTTTAAATGATCCGGCTCAGTTCACACAGAGTGAGGCAGAACTACTTGTGACATGAACATCAGACTGGGCCGGGGATATAGCTCAGCGGCACAGCGCCTGCCTGGCAAGTGTGAGGTTGTGGGTTCAATCTCCCATTCAAAAAAAAAAAAAAACAAAACCACTCTGTTCAGATTTAACAGCAGCTCAGACAACCACCAACCTGCATCAGCTATACCAGAGAGGTGCTCAAGGCATATTGTACTCCTGCATAAGGAGTTGAAACATTCATCTCTTAGCCTACCAGAGCACAAATAAACTTAGCGTTATTGGGCCAGGGTGTAGTTCAACGATGGAGCATCTACCCAGCAGGCACGAGACCCTGGGTTCAATCCTTGGCACTCCAAACAAGAAAAAACGAAAGCAACAAAAAAGAACAATACGAGGGCCAGGGATCTAGCTCAGCGTCCTAAGCGCCTGCCTGGCAAGCGCAAGGTCGTGAGTTCAATCCCCGGTGCCGCAAAAACAAACAAACAAACAAACAAACAAAAAAGAACAATACCTTACGGTTCAACGAAAATAAAAGAAATTCCTGTGGAACATGCTTCCCTATTTCATTCAAGAAATGAGAGTTGTCTATTTTACATTCTAGGAAGCAAATCAGAAGAACCCAAACCAACCACAGTGATTATGTCACATTTCAATGAGACATTAACTCATTACACATTTTCTCTTAATCAACTTCCAAAACGCACACCCACAATCACTTCCCTATGGATCAGACAGCCAAGGCCCACAGTATGACACTTCCCCCCACGAAGGGAATGGAACTTGGTCCAGTTTGCTCAAGGCTTTCATTTTCTTGGAGGACTAAAAACATCAACTGGACAGGACGGCCTTATTGCAGAGGTTTTTATTTTCCCAGTTACATAATAAATCTGAGAAAATAAAGGATATGTATACTCTCTTGAAATCACTCATAGTCTTGCTTCCTTATCTCTGACATTTGCTCCATGGACTTGTGCCTCAAAACAGGGGTTTGAAGATGGTAAAACCCTAGAGAACAATTCTATGATCCCCCGACACCCAGCCCTTTTGGGAGGACTTAGAATGGGGGTAACAGAGGATTCTCACCTACTAAAGTCAATCTTCAGCTTTCAGGAGCAAGGTGGAACAATCCTAAGGTCATCAGCCCTAAGGCAAACGCCCAGCAAACATGAAGCCAGGGCTAGTGCAGTTCAAGGCTTTTCCCTCCTTAGGATTTCCTACATGGTGGCGAAGAAACCACACTCCAACCTCATCTGTAAGACAACGACTCCACTCTACTTGGCACTGCATAGGTGGCACAGCACAACAGGCCTGAGACACTTCTGCTACAAGATTGGCCCTCAGCTGGCAGCTGGGCTCTGCGCATTTCCAGGCAACAGCTGCTAAGGGTAGCTCAGGCCCCGCATAGCACCCCACGCCTGTAATCCCAGCACTCAGAAAGCTGAGGAAGGAGGATGGCAGTGAGTCTGAGGCCAGCCTGGGCCACATAAGCAAGTTCAAGGCCAGTGTAAACTACATAGTGAGGCCATGCCTCAAAAAAACAAAAACCAAAAAACAACAACGAAGAAAGAGCAGGTCAGTGCAAACCACATGGCTTATGCCAAAGAAATACCTGCTTTCCCTCTGGGAGTCCTGAATTGTCACAAAAGCCAGGCAGAGACTGCCTCTGGGATCAGACCCCAGAGACTCTTCGGCACTGCGTCTCATGTGCCTTCCTGAGCAGGAACATGGCACACAGGCTGCTGCATGTTCATTTCTGGGAGTGCTGCGTGTGAACCCAGATGGAGCTAGCATAGGAAACCTGCACTTGGGCCCCCCAGATTCTGCCTGGGTCTTTCTCCTTCCAAGCCAGTTGTGGGTACCTGCCATGCCACTGTCATAGATCTTAGTCATGGATTGTTGGTCAGCCTTCCGACAAGGGGACAAAATTCCTGATTAAAGGAAGGTTTATGTTGGTTCACAGTTTCAGAGGTTTCAGTCCATGGTCTGCTGGCTGCAAGCCAGAACAACATGACAGGAAGGCTTGGCAGCCAAGAAGCAGAGTGAAAGGAAGAGCCACAAAGGAACAGGCTAGGACCAAGATATACCCCAAAGGCACAACTCCACCTCCCAGTAAGCCCACTGAGTTATGAACTCACCCCTGGATGAAATTAGGAGCCCTCATGATCCAATCAGTTCCTCAAATCCCATCAGCTGACAACTAGCCTTCAACCCAATGGGCTTTTGGGGGACATCAGGATCCCAACCCTAAAATGTGAGCAGAACTACATGCTGAGTCCTGAAAATCCTCCTAGTGACGCTCCAGACCTAGGGGTAGTCCTTGGGCGCCCTGAGACACAGGCATTCATGTAGCTCCCCTAAGTATTTTATTTTTAATCATGAAAAAAATGCTTGAAAAATTTATCATCTTCACCATCATGATGTGTACCTTTCAGGGCATTACTATTCACCTTCTTGTGCAAACTTCACCAACATCCATCTTCGTAACTTGAGATTTGAAATTACACCCTCATTAAACACTGACTCACCATCCTACTTCCTATCTCCATAAATCTGACTGTAAAAGCCCCATAGAAAGGGAGTCATATGGTATTTTACCTTTTTGTGACCATTTCACCTAATATCCTGCAGGTCTACTCATGTTGGAGCACGTGCCAGAATTTCCTTCCTTTTAGAGGATGAACAATATCCCATTGTGTGATCCACCCCACTTGTTTATCCGATCCTCTCTCCGTGGACGCTTGGTTGGCTACTCTGACTAGTGTGGCTATGGACATGGATTATATAAATATCTGTTCGGGTAACTGCTTTCAATTCTTTTGGGAACATACCCAGAAGTGGAACTGCTGGCTCTGGCAATCCTATTTTTAGTTTTTTGAGACAATGACTTTTTAAGGCTGAATGACATTCTATCACATGGATAAGCCAAATTTCATGTTTCCATTCATCCACTGATGAACAACTTAAGTCGTTTCCATTTTTTGGCTGTTGTGAATAACGCTACTCTGAAAGTGAGTGTACAAACATCTCCTCAAGTCACTGCTTGTTCTTTTGCGTACGAACCCAGAGGGGGAACTGCTGAATCATATGCTAATTTTACTTTTCATCTTCAGGAGAAACTGCCGTTCTGTTTTCGACAGCAGCTGCACCATTTCACATTCCTACCAACAGTGCACGTGGGCTCCAGGCGCACCACATCCTCACATCCTTGCCAACACTTATTACCTTCCAGGTTTTTCTTTGTTTATTAGCTACCCTAATTGGTGTGAGGACTCAGAATTATTTTAACTATTAATTAGAACTCATTTGTATCTTCAGAACTTAAAAATTCCCAAGGGATTTATTCTAAATTAAGAAAAGACAAGCCAGTCAGCCAACCAACAAAAACTCCCAGAGGAAAGAAGCCCTTGCTATTAACAGCCTGAGCACAGGTTTGAAGATTTGCAAGTCTTTTGTTGCTTTTGTTTTTTGAGACGGTGTCTCACTACATACTTCAGGCTGACCTTGGACTCACTATGTAGCCCAGGCAGACCTTGAGTTTATGGCGATCCTCTTGTCTCAGCCTCCTAAGTGCTACGATTATAGGTCTGTGCTACCATGCCCAGTTATGTTTCGTTTTTAAATAACTAAGGGTGAGAATTTAAAACATAGCCTTAATGTCATCTGGGCTTCTCAGCCCTCAAAGTGAACTCTATTTTTAGACACAAAAACTAAGTAAAAACAAAACTCCAAAGAACAAAATGATGTGAGAACAGAATTTAATATAACACAGCACAAAGGCAGTGGGAGGCTGCCTGGAAGAAGCCAGGTTCCTAACTACTTTTCCTCCACTCTCCCTTCCACCATTTTACCGTTCACTCCCACAAGTGGTGGTGAACCGGGCCTGGTGGCGCATGCCTGTAATCTCAGCACTCAGGAGGCTAAGGTAGGAGGATCACTGTCAATTCAAGACCAGCCTGGGCTACAAAGTGAGCCCAAGGCCAGTCTGAACGGCATAGCGAGACCCTGTCTCAAAAAGACAAGGGCTGGGGATTTAGCTCAGTGGCCTAAGCACCTGTTTGTCAAGCCCGAGGTTGTGAGTTCAATCCCTGGTGTCGCAAGAAAAAAAAAAGTGGTGATGCAGAACACCTTCCCTGGACTGTGACACCCAGAGGCATCAACATGGCTACAGAGCCCTTTCTGGCCACAGGTGCACAGATACATGATAGCCAATGGAGGGATGTGGGGGTGCGAGGAATGCTTTCTCCTTACTTGGTGTGACGGGCAGCCTGGCTGACCACCCCATCGGTCCACTTCCTCACACTCACATGCTGTACAATTCCTGCTCCAAGAGCTGGATAGAAAGAGTGACCTTTGTCAACCAGCACAGCACAGGGGAGGTGAGGGACATCATCTTCAGGGGAAGTTCAAAGGGCAGTGACTTCCATCTTCCTCTCACTGTCTTTGGTTTTTCGTGCTTGCTATTTGTGTGTGTGTGCGTGTGTGTGTGTGGTGGGTGGTACTGGGGAGTGAACAGGACTTTGCACTGAGCCATATCCCCATCCCTTTATTTACTTTGAGACAGGGTCTCCCTAAGGTCGTTAAATTGCCCAGGCTGGGCTCAAACTTGCAATCCTCTGCCTCAGCCTCCCAGAGTGCTGAAATTATGATACTTGTTTCACACTTGAACAGGCTGTACTGAGGACAGCTCTAGGTGACAAGGGACACAGGATGATCTCCAGCTAACAGCCACACAAAACTAAGATCCTGAGCTCTGCAGCCCATGAAGAACGGACTCCTATCAACACAAGGACCAAGTGAGGCCCCAGCGCAGCCATGCTAGGATGCCTGCCACACAAGCTGCAGGACAGGACATGTGATTGGCTTTAAACGGCTACGCTCTGGGGTAACCTATTGTACTTCATTAGAAAACTAAAACACCTGGGTCAATAATAACGTGGCTACAAGGCAACAGATCATTCAGGGTGTGGGGGTGCATACCTGTAATCCCAGCACTTGGGAGACTGAGGCAGAAGGATCACCATGAGTTCAAGGCCAGCCTGAAGTACATAACAAAGCCTGGTCTCAAAAAGCAAAAAATTACAAATAAATAAACAAATAAATAAGGTAACAGGTCATTTATGTTAAATCTGAAACAGCATTTTAAAAAATTTTTATTAATGATCAACCAGGCCAAATGAGGTTACATCAACTTCAAGAAAGAAAACTAGAACCTCACAACCTGGAATGGGAAAGGGTGCCCTAAGGATTCTGGTTCACTACAGGGTCTGCTCACTCCCTGGCCTTGGCTGGACATCAAGTATTGGCGAGCCACTCTCCTTTGTATTCCTTCAAACTTTCAAGCAGACTATAAAGGCCCTGAAATTTCTAGGCAGTTTAGAATAATGGAAAACAAGGTACTTTTTGTCCTCTGATCTGGACTTACTTTACTGTAGAACTTCACTCATGGGGTTAAACACCTTCAGGTAAGCCCTCCTGCTGAGAGAAAATATGCAAACAGGTGGCGACAGAGAGGAGGGGTGCAGCCCCACCAGGGAAGGGGCAGGGAGAGACTGCTAAGAGGCAGGGGTTTCTTCGAGAGATGGTGACGGCTGCACGACCTTGTGAATATACTAACAAAATTAAATTGTACACTTTATTGATTGATAGATTGACTGATTGATTGTCTTTTTGAGACAGGGTCTCCCTATGCAGTTCAGACTAGTCTTGAGCTCACTTTGTAGCTCAAATTGTATACTTTAAAATGGGAAACGGTGTGGCTTCTAGATGACACCTCAATTATAAAAATTTTAAGTGAGCTCTTATGGTAAAAGTTCGTGCTTGCGTTTTTTTTGTTGTTTTGTTTTTTGAGACAGAGCCTTGCTCTGTGGTGCAGGCTGGCCTTGAACTGGCTATGCAGCCCAGGATGGCCTTGAACTCATGGTGATCCACCTGTCTCAACCTCCTGATTGCTGGGAGGTGTGCACCACCATATCTGCCTCAAGATTTGCATGTAACATGTTTTGAGATTTTGTTTTAGTTTTTCTTTTTTTTCTTTTTCTCCTTGAAATAAAATGGATTTGGAGAAAAAAAGAAAAGGTTTGCATTCAAACATTTCCCAAGTAGTGACATTCTAGTCCCAGGCCTAGGACTGTCCAACAGCACCTACGGTAAGGGGCTGCACACATGATGACACCCTGTCCCACAGCTGAGGTCTCACCACAGGCTTGGGATTTTTTCTTCATTGTATCTTGCAGGAAAATTACTATCAGAAGCACTCTCCCAAGAAGTGTGTTCATTTTTCTAAATGTGTTTTTGGTTCATTTATAGATGCTACAATCTTTTTTTTTTTGGTCTTTTTGAGACAGGGTTTCAATATGCAGTTCAGGCTACCCTCAAACTCACAGCAATCCTCCTGCCTCAGCCTCCTGAATGCTGGGATTACAGGCATGTACCACCTCACCTGGCCTACTGCAGTCATCTTTTAAGACGTGAGACAATTCCACCTAATTTTATAATACAACTCATTCGTCACTCACTGCTAGGAACTGCCAAATAAGAAAACTCATTGAAAATAAACACTGAGAGAAAAAGAAATCTTTCCAAAGTTCTGACTACTTTTCAGCATCCCCCAGTTTATTTGAATGTCATTCCCCAATAACATGTGGAGCAGCATATGCTTCCTATTACTACACAGTAAAACAGAATCCGTACCCAGGGAGAGTCCCTCTGTGACGTGCGCCTGGAATTCAGAATCAAGGTGCAAGGGGGAGGGGGCTTCCATCTTATAACATGATTAGAGGGAACTTAAGATAGACCGACAGAAAACCACCTCTGAATGATGATGATGGACACAGTAGATTTCCTTTATCGCACTCTTTTCCAGTCTCTGTAAACTTTAATTCCCGTTCTGGCTGACTTCACAGTCTCGGCTGCTTGCGGTTGCGGCCGATGTCAGCCAGCGGGCTGAGGATGAGCACGGCTCCCATCAAATGCTCCGGTAGTCAGAGCCCCGGGCCACGACAGCAGCAGCGTCCCACTCCACGGTGAAGAATGAAATCGTTCCAAAAAATCCAAACACCACCATAACCAGGAGTTGCCAGTGAAGGAGAAGGTAGTTGCTGTAGAAGAAGGCCACTGCTGCGCAGATAGACTGGGGGCAGAGGAGGCCACATGAGCCACTAACACCCTGACAGCCCCTGACCTCCGGGAGGAATAACACAGTAACCGAGAGAGGGAGAAACCCACATGTCCATGTGGTGAGTGGGGGGATTCTGGTCTCTAAGGAAGGAAGTCTCCATGCTGAGCAGGAGACAGAATGTAAACTTCATCCAAGCAGGGAGGCCACTCTCCCTGCGGACTGCTTCTGGATTCTCTCACACATCTTTTTATTTATTTTGAGACAGGGTCTCGCTATGTAGTTCAGGCTGGCTTTGAACTCGCTTTATAGCTGGCCTCTAACTCGTGGGGATCCTCCTGCTTCAGCCTCCCAAGTGCTGAAATTACAGGCACCTGCCACTATGCCTGGCTTCACAAACCTTTTTAAAGGAGGGCTCCACATCTCAATCTCTCCTTTATCTCTCTCTCTCGAGACTGAGACTTGAACTCAGGACCTTCACACTTGAGTTGCAGCCCAGCCCTTTTTTGAGACAGGGTCTCCCTAGGTTGCTAAATTGCTCAGACTGGGCTTGAATGTGAGCTCTTTCTGCCTCAGCCTCCCAGAGTGCTAAGATTACAGGCGTGTGCACCACACCTGGCTGTCAACTCTTATTTAAAGACCATCATACTAGCAACCAGAGAAAACGGGCAAAACCTGAGGAAAAGAATGCCCAGCACAATCTGAAGAGGTTACCTGGACGAACTTAAAGATGGCGAAGGCTGGTGCGCTGTCTTCGGAATAGAGAAAGCCCAGGATGCTAAGCAGCTGGGTATTAAAGCAGCTGTCTCCCAGTCCCAACAGAAAACTGCAGAGGATGGCAACTTCTTTGCTGAGGAAAATAAAAATTTAGTATAAGAAGTACTAATATTTGCTACAGCCACTTAAAATGTAAAAATAACACACCCCCTAAAGTACGTTATCGTAAAGTTTTAAACGTAACAAACAAAAATAAATAAATAGAGCCAGGCAGATGGTGCATGCTTGTAATCCCAGCATTCTAGGAGGCTGAGACAGGAGGATCCCAAATTCCAGCCCAGCTTGGACAATTCAGCAAGACCCTAATTCAAAATAAAAAATAAAAAGGGCTGGCCAAACCTGGGCTACAAAGTGAGCCCAAGGCCAGCCTGAACTGCATAGCGAAACTCTGTCTCAAAAAGAAAAGAAAAGAAAAAAAAAAGGGCTGGCCAGGTATGGTGGCACACGCCTATAATCCCAGCACTCAGGAGGCTGAGGCAGGACTGCCTCAAGTTTGAGGTCAGCCTGGGCTACACAGCAAGACCCTATCTCAAAATAAATAAATAAATAAATAGGAAAAAAGGGCTGGGGATGTGGCTCAGTCCCAAGGCCCTGAGTTCAATCCCCAGTACTAAAAAATAAAGAATAAAAAATGAATAGTAGAATTTGTAAGTTCTTTTTTTTCAATGCTGATCTGGAACCTAGAGCCTCATATGCCAGACAAATACTCTTCCACTGAGCTATCCTGCGGATCCCCGAAATAAAATTTACACAGTTAAGAAGTCAAGCTCGATGCACATACTTCAAACTTTAGCAAATTCTGGCCTAGCATCTATTTGGGGAAACAACACTGCTTTCTAGGTCAGCCCCCTCTCAGATTCATGGATCTAGATACAAACATCTGCCCCAGGAACAGAAGACCTGGATGCCACGACCGCTGTCCTCAAAACCTTCAGGAACCACTCCAAAGGATAAAGCTGCCAACACAGCTGATGCACACCCTGCTCCTCTCTGTTCTCTCTCCAGGGCCTAATTTTGGGATATTTCACTGTTCAAAAGCAGAGATTGGCAAGTGTGGTGGTGCACACCTGTAATCCCAGCACTTGGGAGGCTGAGGCAGGAGGATCACCACAAGTTCGAGGCCAGCCTGAGGCTAGCTTGGACTACATGGCTAGACTCTGTCTCAAACAGAAACCAAAAAAAGGATGAAGAAGCAGGAGGGAGGGAGGAGGAGGGAGAAGAGGAAGAGGCAGAGGAAGAAGAGGCAGGCTTAGTAGGGGAGAACGTTAAAGGCAACTCTTGCAAAAAGAACTAGTGATTCTTTACAGAGCCGTCTTTATTAACACGACCTTGTAAAGCTACGGACTCTGAGAGGACTAAGTGCTTCATTTCACACACCCCGCCGACCGACCGATCTCCTCTGCCCTCCAGCAGCTGGAAAAGTGGCAGCGACAGTACCTGGGCCTGAAGTAAGCACTGCTGTCAGTTCCCTCCACAGGGGCGATAGGGGCGTCTCCAGGCATGTTGAGGAAAATTAAATAAAAAGCTATAAAGTGCACCAGAATGCCCAGCAGCACAACTGGATTTCTACCAAAGCGATTATTCTTGCTCAGCAGGCCAAAAAGGCTTCCACCTATAAATTAAGATAGCAGAAACATTAATTACTAACATATTATACAACACCACCAATCTTGAATTATATAATCCAGCAGCCATGGGATAAATATCACTGATTATACAGTATCTTCGGCAATTCAACACCTCAGCACTCATAGACAATGACAGCTACACACCAATTATTGTAACGCATAACAAAAATAACAAAAAATAAGACATCCAAATTACTTATACTTTATCCAGTAATCTCTTTACATTTCTTGTCTTTGAATTTCTGTAACCCCAAATGATCCTCTTTTTTGTTTGTTTGTTTGTTTCCAAGATAGGCCGGCCCCCAACTTGCAGTGGTTCTCTTGCCTCAGCCTCCAAGTGCTTGGATTACAGGTATACACAGGTGTACACCACCATGCCTGGCCCATCCTCTTTGAATTATAAATTGTAACAAATAAGATAGAAAAGACATCACTTATCTGCTACTGTCATGTTTTTGCTATAATGACAGCTGAAACAGCCAATGCCTCCCAGGAAGGTGGCCAACGTGAAGGGGCAGGCTCTGGGCAATCATGAAAGGGCAGGAGGAAAGGTCTGCAGGCTCCACACTTGCAACAGCTTAGGATGCCTCGCCAGGCACACCTTTCCGCCTGGAAGGTGGGCAATGAGGCCATAACTCTTAATAGCCTTACATGATTTCTGCCTAAAATCTATACCACAAATCTATAAATCAAATGGACCGGGCATTCATTTGGAAAAAAGTAAGAGACAAGCGTGAAAAGATTCCAAATAAATCAGAGAGCTACATATAAAAACTAAAGTACACAAATATAAGGAAAAATTGGGCAAATCCTTTTTAACCTCAGTGTAAAGAACAGCATTCTAACTGCAACTCAAAATCCAGGAGCAATAAAAATGAAACATTGGTAAATTTGACTCCATAAAAAATAAAACGCTGGGGCCGGGGATTTAGCTCAGTGGCACAGTACCTGCCTGGCAAGTGAGAGGTCATAAGTTCAATTTCTGATACAAAAAAAAAAAAAAAAAAAAAAAAAAAAACCTCTGGAAAAAAGCACCATAAGTAAAGCTAAAGACAAATGGCAAACTGGAGGAAATATTACAAACATAGAGTTCAGAAACAGTTCCCTCTGAAAAAAATTTTTTGAGACAGGGTCTCACTAAGTAGCCAAGGCTGGACTGGAACTCTTGGCAAGCCTCCTGCGTTGGCCTCCCATGTGCTGGGATTATAGTGTATTGCCACCATGTCTGGTTTACAAAGAAAATTTGAAACTGAGCTAGGACTCAAAATTTTAGCACAATGGGGGAAAAGAACTCAAGATGTGGTAGCACAACCTTATAATCTCAGCACTCTGGGAAGCTGAGACAAGAGAATCAAAGGTTGAAGGACTTGGAAACTAATGACTGAGGACCACTTGTAATTTAAAATATTCAAAGGGCTGGGGATGTAGCTCAGTGGAAACACATGCTGGTATCCATGAGGTCCTAGCACCACTGTAAAAGAAAAAATGTTAGTAACTGTTTTAACAGACGTGGCCAGGCATGGTGGCATACGCCTAATAATCCCAGCACTCAGGTGGTGGGGGCAGGAGGATCACCTTGAGTTTGAGGCTAGCCTGGGCTATATAGTGAGTTCAAGGCCAGCGTTAGCTACACAGTGAGAACCTGTCTCAAAAAAAAAATGTGTGTGTATATGCATGCATGTATTTCCCAGCTCAGTCCACTGAAAGAGCCAAAAATCAAAGACATCTAAATGGCTATGAGCATTCCCAGTGCCACATTCCCCACTGAGAGGAATCAGGGCCCCTTGGAGACACACATGGCTAGGGCAGGGTAAGCATGGGATAAGCCAGGAAAAATCCATGTGTCAGATGTAAACAAATGTTCAAAAAGTAGCAGGAGCCAGGAGTGATGTCACGTGCCTGTAATCTCAGCACTCAGGAGGCTGAGGCAGGATTGCTGAGTTTAAGGCCAGCCTGGGCTACAAAATGAGTTCAAGACCAGCCTGAACTGCATGATGAGACCATCTCGGAAAAAAAAAAAAAGTAGCAGGGGTACACCACAAAGGTACAGAAGTCTGCTTTGAGAGGGTTCCCACAGACCAAAGCTGGAACACAAGCACCAAAATAACTAGCACAGCAACGATCATAGTATTTGGAAGAAACAGGAATTCACGGGTCTACACAAACATAGGTCTCCACAAGTCTTCTGCCTGTGAGAGAATGCCAAGGGCTGATGCGCATGGGGACCGCAGGTGGAAAGTCGTTTTTCCTCTATGCCTGCCAAGAGCAGGTCAGGGGAGAACCAGCAATGGAAAGTGAGTCAGGAGAAAGTGCTGAGGACCAGGACACACACACAACTTCTGAGGGTCTCCCCAGGATGTTTAGGTTGTGAAGGAGAAACTGAAAACACAGAGTAGGGCCAGGGATGTAGCTCAGCGGCATGGCACCTGTCTGGCAAGCACAAGGCTGTAAGTCTGATTTCTGGTACAAGAGGGGAGAGGATAAAATAATAAAATAAAATAAAAACACGGAGTATCGGTACCATAAAAGACAAGCTGTAGAACTCTTCCACGACAGCAGAAAAGATGTAAGCAACACACACACCATCTGGCCCCAAAAGGAAGTTCACACTGGACAGGACAAGGTGTCGTCAAAAGGCTTGATCCCACAGCAACAGCCAAATGAGCCACCCCTGTGAAATTCTGCTGTGCCACCTGCAGCATGGCGATGTGAGAAATGGTGGCCCAGTTTCTCCCAGCCCTCCAGCTGTCCTGCCTATCCCACTGGACACAGTACCATGTTTGGTGTTTGGCTTTCCCAAGCCCCAGCATGGCAACGGTGTAGCCCTCCACTCTCCTCATGGCTGTCACACTGGCCTTTACTCACTACTGACCTCTGTTGCCTCAACCCATGTAACTACACGTCACACACACACACACACACACACACACACACAGGGTCTGCAGACACAAGAGATCAGGGCAGGCTGGGGCTGTATCTCAGCAGCACAGTGCCTGCCTGGCAAGCATAAAGTCCCAAGTTCAATTCCTGGTACTGAGAAAAAAATAAATAAATTAGGGCATGGCAAAACTGGCTGGAGAAGCAGGTGTAACGGGTCAGTTACAAAATCCCAGGACACAAGTGCAGAACAGTTTCCAAAGCCCTACACTAGACTTCTCCAGAGAACCAAACAGGTTTTCCATAGGATTTCCATAGGATGGCCTGGACCTAACCTCAGCCTGAGGGTAGGGGAGTTTTTGCCACTGTGGTCTCTCTGGCATGGTAGCCCGCCCTCAAGCTGCAGGGTGTACTTCTTTCCTTGCTCTTACTTGGCCCTAAATAGCTCTGCAGGGCCTGTTTCTCTTACTACCTTTAGTAAAACTGTGCTACTGTTTGTGCTTCTCTTGACCAAGTCTTTGCTCAGGACAAGAAGAACCTACAAACCACCTCTAGAAGGAGACTCTAGCAACCTAAAACCCAGTAACAAGCCTTCCCCACAGTGCTTCTCACAGATTCTGTGTTCTATGTCCTATGGTTTCTAATTGTCTGTTATACAAGCTCCATGTGGGCAAGGAATTTTATGCATGGCTGACGTAATAGATGCACAATAAATACTTGCTAAACTGGTAAGTTCCTCATGACTACCACAGCTTCTATATACTGCATGTACTGAGTAAATCTTGGTTGAATAAGGAATAACTAGTGTGGTATAATAAAAAAAAATGTATTTTGGTATTGGCCCCATTTCTTGATATAGAGATCCTAACCTTTGGAATTTCCTTAGTCATAGGAATGCGTTTTTGTTGTCATTCTGCGGTACTGGGGATTGAACCCAGGGCCTTCACCCTGAACTATGTCCCAGTCTTTTTAAACTTTTAATTATGTATCTTGTTTTGTTTAACTATATTTTAATTGTTTGAGACAGTTTTGCCCACTCAATCGCCCAACTTGTGATCCTCCTGCCCTCCTGCCTCAGCCCCCAAAGTGCTGGGATTACAGGTGTGCCCTGCCACACCCAGAATGCTTCCTGTTATTCAGAAGATGTCCCTGTAGGCTGCACAGTGAGGTCAAGGCCAGCCTGGACTACACAGTGAGCCCCCCGCCCCAAAATTGTCTCTTACTGGGCATAGTGGCACACACCTGTGATCCTAGCACTTATGAATAAGGCTAAGTCAGGAGAACTGCTGGGAGTCTGGGCTATATACTGAGTTCCAGAAGTGAGACCCTGAGCAGGGTGGAGGTCTGGGGAAGAATTCCCTTTCAGCCATAAATGAGTTTATGATAACAAGAGAGGTAAGGGCTGGCCCTAGACGGAGCTAGTTGCAGAGGTTGGTGGTACTTGCCGTAATCCCAGTACTTTGTGAGGCTGATGCAGGAGGATCACAAATCTGATTCTAGTCCAGGAAACTCAGTGAGACCCTGTCTCAATGAAGGGCTGGGGCCAGGTGTGGTGGTGCACACCTATAATGTCAGCATTTGGGAGCCTGAGGCAGGAGGATCGTTGTGAGTTTGAGGCCAGCCTGAGCTACAGAGAACTTGTCTCAAAAAAAAAGGAAGCAGGGGCTCAGTGGGAAAACAAAAGATGGGGAGATTGGCTTTCCGGACCCTTTACCCTGCCCAGCCTGGGGAGGGAGAGAGGCTAAGGAGTGCATTTCACCGCCAATAGCAGCTGGTGTTTTAATCTGAGCACTTACACACCCCAGGGTTGTCAGGGCCTCTACAGTGCTGAACACATCTCTGTGCCAGGAAGGTGGTGTAACCTAGCTCCATGGGGACCGGGCACCTAGGCTTGGGACCTTTTCAGCCTCACCCCTGCACCTATCTACTCATCGGGCTGTTCATTTGCATCCTTCATAATAAACTGTAGCAGTGAGTACAGTATTTTCCTGAGTTGTGCAAGTTGTTTAGGAATTTCTCAGGCCATAACAGGGAGGGGGGTCACGAGAACCCTCGAATTCGTGGCCAGGTGAGATAGAGGCGCAGGTAGCCTGGTAATCCTGCAACTCGTCTGATGTGAGGGTGGTCTGCAGGAGTTAAAAAATTATAGCAGGCCACTATTTTGGACTAAGCTTATGCTCTGGGTCCCAACAGAGCAGACTAAAAGTCAAAATGGAGTCACCCATGCTAAAGTTCTACACTGCCAAAGCAAAATTTAAGTTGTTCTCTCACCTTTCTAGAAATTACGCAATGAAAATTCCCAACAAGGCCAGTTTCTAACAGCACAGCAAAGATGTTCCTTCGGTTTTAATCCTTACATCCTTTAATCCTCACAAAGTAACCTGAAGTTAACCATGAAGTTACTTTTCTACTGTTCATCTCTCTGTCATGCCTTACAAGGAAAGTAATGTGGAAATGACCCAATCATTTTTTGCTTTTTGTGTCTGCCCTTTTCAGGGCTTCTCTGTCAAAACCAGTCTCTTCCACTGAGTCCACGAAAGCACTTACTCCAGGTTAGGAAACAAACCAAATAGTTTGAGATCTTCAAATGGAACTGTTGTGATTTTGCCCTTCAACATTAGTTTGACATTAACCCTGGATAGGTGGTGTCAGGACAGTATTGAACTGTTGGACACACAACTGGTATTAGGATCAGAGACATTCCCTACTTGAAAAGGAAGAACTGGGAGACCATATTTGCTTACTTGTGTTTTCCATCTGGAAAGCATCTGGCAAATGTTTTATAATTTACTTATCTTGGAAAAGTGATAATAGCCAGATGTGGTGGCACACACCTATAATCCCAGCACTCAGGAGGCTGAATCAGAAGGATCATTGCGAGTTCGAGACCAGCCTGGGCTACAAAGTGAGCTCAAGGCCAGCCTGAACTGCATAGTGAGACCCTGTCTCAAAAAGACAAAAAAAAAAAAAAAAAAAA
>RJWT010021244.1:0-17654 GCA_004365215.1 Cuniculus paca | reverse complement strand
TAGTAACTTTCAAAATCAGACTGCATAAGTCACATAAAGTTTTCTTCCTTTATGAATTGTTTTGGAATAAAGGATCTATTTTAACATATTTTGTATTCTCATTTGAACTTTTAAAAATTCTTTAGCATTTCATTAGTGAGCAGGATTTAAACTATGATTTCAGTTTCTTAAGTAGAGAGCGCTTATTCTGATTTTAACGTTGTGCTTTTAACTTCAGACTTACTAAGTTGTTCTTCCCAATAATGTTTTCTTCCTTCTAAATTGTTGAATTCATTAGGGTAAAGTTTATCTGATTAATATTTTAGTGTTTGTAGGAACTCCAACAATATCCTGTCTTTCTCTGCTGATATTGTACACCGTGTTTTATGTTTGTTAATCAATCTTTCCAGATTTTATCAATTTATTAAGCCTTCCAAACATTAAATTTTTAATTTTATGATTTTGCCTATTCATGCATTTCCTAGTTTTTAAAAATTTCCTACAAATTTTATTAAAAGTTTCATTCTATTCATTCACTATTTAATGAGCTCTTCTTTCTACTTTCTAAAAGTGGAAACAGATCACTAATTATAGACCACTAATTTTTTTTAATATAGTCATTCAATACTTATGTTTTCTTCAAGTGTTTCCCATAGATTTTGACATATTGTGTTTTCTGATTCCCTGTCCAATATTTCCCACCTCCCTTCCAGTGACTTTCAAAAGATATTTCCACCAATGATCATGTTTAGGGCCTGCTGACCCTCCCACAAGCCTCCTACCAACCACCACTACTGCATGGGTACTACGCCTGAATTTGACCAATGTATGACCCTCCTGGGATGGCAGTAGTGAGTCACGTAGGTCTCTGTCTTGAGGCAGAGCACAGGCAAAGCCAATGCATATAAGCACATTGCTGTTTCAAGTTCAAGTGCAAACCCCAGTGCAGAGGCAAAGAACCAAATGTGTGCAAAAATCTTGATATCATGTGCGACAGCTGGCTATGCACCTGTGTGCACCCACCCTTTTCTGACTATACAAGCTTTTCTCCTGAAGTTCTCAAAAAGCAGTCTGTCCAGCCACTCAATCCTGAGAGCTGGCTTCTTTCACTCTAGGAAAAGCTCTAATAACTCTTCATTTGGATGGTATTTGTTATGGCTTGTGTCTAAGTGCCCCCTCCAAGCCCCATGTAGTCATGGAAGTGGCTGAATCTAGTGTTTGTGATTGACTCATTGTCTAGTGCTGGGATTGGCGGTGTGAGTGCTACACTCACCCAGGGGTGGAGCCGACATACAATATAAGGTCCAGAAGGAGGCAGGTTTTTCCCTCTTTTGCTGCTTGCAGCCAGCATGAACGGCTGCCCCTCAGCCCACCACCTTGCCTTAGAACCAGCTAAGTATGGACTGAAACCCTCAAAACTGTAAGAAATAAACCTCTCCTTCTTTCATGTTGAGCGTCAGATATTTTGTCTCAACAATGAGAGAAAAGTAACCAAGACAGTATTGCTTGCCTCCTCTTCATGATTTCCATTTCAAATCTGGGACAAGAAGTCAAGGTTAAACAGGAAATTCTAAGAGCTGGTGACTCAGAGAGCTGACAAGACTGGTAAAAGTTTTTTTGTTTTATTTTTAAATGAATTGCATAAAATATTTAATGCTTTATTACAAAATATCCTTTGTGTTAGACATTTTTCCCATTTATAGGCTAATGTAAGAGTTCTTGAGCATGTTTAAGGTAGGTTAGGCTAGGAAATTATGCCCTGTGGTTTAGATGCACTAATTATTATTTTTTTTTTAATTTATGATCCTTTCAGCAAACTGTTGGTTTATCAGGATGCTCGTAACCTTAAATTGAGGACCATCACATATGAAGATTTTTTTCAGATATTTGTTTTTCTGTTAGTCACTCAAATTTAATGCCATTTTCAAAAGAGAACAATCTCTGTGAGGCTGCTTCTCTGAAACAGACTGAGATTTGTTTCATGGCAGAGCATATGGTATATCTTAGCAAACATTTGATGTGCATTTGAGCAAAAAGAAATTGAATTCTCACTCATTTTGTCACTGGTCAGTTAAGGCTTTGTCACATTTCATTATTATCCTGAGGCACAGATTGGTAAGGCAGGGCAGACTTTTCCCAGGACAGTGCTGATACCATTGCACAGGAAAGGAATATCAAAACAACCACTGGCTCCTAAAAATTCTACCTAAGAGGATATATACTTGTTTCACCCACATTTTGTCAGCTGAAAGAAAAGCAACTTGGCTATTTCTGATGTCAATCCAAAACAGATGCATAATCTTCCCCCAAAAAGATGAATAATTTCAATGTATATATAATCCATGACAAAGACATGATAGATTTGTATGACCTTTGGTACTATCTCCAAGTATCTCTCCAATCAGTCAGTTCTCTGCGTTTCCATTGCCCACACTGTTGTTCAAACCACTCTCAGTCCATCTGGACTGGTGCAAGAAAGCTTTTAATAGATCTGTCTGCATTGCCACTTTGGCTTCCTGACAGCAGTTGCAGTATTCAACCAAAATCTGACTGTGTTATATACGATTTCTCTTGTTACCTACCAGCCCTTGCATTAAAACCTCTTAATGGCTTCTCACTGCACTTAGATTAAAATGCAGTCTTTCAATGTGGTCAACAAGGTCTTGCAGAATTTAAACTGCTATCTTTCTTCTGGCCCACCCAATTCACTCTGGCTTCCACTCACTAGACTCGTGGGTCTCTGTGTGCTTTGATGGAGCAATCCACTTTGTAGATTGCAGCATGGACTTTGTAAAGGCTATTCCTGCTGTCTAGACTACTCTTTCCTTTCACTTTTCCCTGGCTCTGTTTAAAAGCCATGGTAGAGCACCCTGTCTCTGTTTTTTCTTCGAGCATCACATTAGCTATCACAATTACTAGTGATATATTTATTTCATGGTTACATCTTTCTCTTGTATAGACCACAAAGTCATGTTAGTTACATCACTCAGTTCAGGAGTTCAGTTATCTGCAATCTGTTCTTGCCATTTTGTTCTTATTTTGCTTTTATACAACATTAGTTTTTCACTCCTTTTCCTTTTCTCCCATTAGCTCCTAACTTAATCCACTTGAAGGATATCTTTTCAATTTTCACTATATATCAACTTTTTCTACACACCCATAAACACACTTACATGATTTGGGGGTATTCTGATTCTTCTTTTCCTCCGGCAGCATCAAATATCTGAAATCGATGTTGTTAGGTTAATATCAAGTTCATCCTCCCTGGCTAACCTTCTATGGATTTATCGTCACTATAGACGAAAATACCTAGGTGCCATAGGGCTGAGCAGTGCCTTGCATTTCCGTGGACAGAGTTTATGTGTCTGTGAGTGGAGCCTAGTTTTATCTAATCCTGATGGCAGTCCTCTACTCTTTCTTTCTGTCAAATCATCTTGCTATCACTATATCCTTTTAGGGATATAGAAGTTTCATATCCCAAAGAACAAATGGCAGAATTAAACATACAACCTGCTTTCCTCTCCTTCCATCCTCTTGTGCTTGAATTGGTACTCCCCAGACACACTGACTGCATCCAGTGTTTACTTTCCTGCCCTGATTTGAGTGTCCAGACTTCGTTTTGCCCTTCCAAAAGCCAACTGCAGCAACCTACCACAAACTTCAAGACCTGTGTCAGCATTTAGCTTTGTGCAAAGCTTTCCTGTTTGCCCCGGCCTCAATCCAGCTATTTGGAGTTGGCAAAGCTATTTACTTTCAAGCCTCCATAGTCAATAGATCAAGTAGAAACATTGATAACTCAATGACGCTCCAGGCAGCCTGCGCATCAGGAGCATCAACCTGATACATTTCTATGTACAGGAAGATTTATCCCTGAAACCTAAGCAAACAAAACTTCCTGATTTTGATCCAGAATGAATATTAGTGTTGTCCACCCTTGCACTTGCCAGGTCAGTGAGGAATCTGTGCAAACATCTTTCTTGGCTAAAATAGCTGTTCAGATTTTGTACAGCACTAATGGGCTTGGGGTTTCATGCACATGAACAAACAGCTTGCTGAGATTCTTCATCACTGATAAGAGTAGCAGCCACTCTCCCTCTTTCAACTATGTTTTGAGAGTGTCTGCTATGTGCCAGGTGTTACATTAGACATGGGAAATATTCGGGGTGGAATACAGTGTGCAGTGTGGACAATACTATTCAGAGAAATGAGTGAGAAAAGGTGAAGGAAGTAAAAAACCACAACCACGCTATGCATTCTCCTGCAGTGACTGAGGTCCAAGTCTCATCTGATGAGGTAAAAGTCACAATGCTGCAGAGAACAGAGCTGTTCTGCTGCTCCTGGTGGCATTTAGATACATCTTGAACACCTCAACAAGCTAAATGGAAGCAAACCATCAAGCTGTGGGACTGAGACTAATTGGTGATGCTGCCTGTGTCAAGCATTGTGGAAATTAACTCCCAAGAGGGTCAGAAAACACATTAAAACTTCTGTTTCCTCAATTTTCTTATCTGAGAAAAAAAAGTAACCTGACTTACTCTTTCTGCAACTTCGCAAGCCACATGAGATGACTCACTGAGCTTGTTATGTAACCCTAACCTGGTATTTATATACACGGCATTGTTATTCTGATACCTGGGCTTCCAGGAGATGTTGACTCAGTATCACTTCCTCCACTTCCACAGTCCTTTTTTTTTTTTTCCGCAGCACCAGGGATCGAACTCACAACCTTGCGCTTGCCAGGCAGCCACTTAGGCTGCTGAGCTAAATCCCCAGCCCTTGTCTTTTTGAGAGAGGGTCTTGCTATGCTGTTCAGGCTGGCCTTGAGCTAACTTTCTAGCCCAAACTGATCTCTTAACTCACAATGATCCTCCTGTCTCAGCCTCCTGAGTGCTGGGATTACAGGCATGAGCCACCACACCCGGCTTCCACAGTCTTTCTAAGTGACCCAGTATTGTTCTCTGCTGCTTTTCCATTCTTTCCCTCCCTATCACCTTTTAATTACTTATGACAGCAGACAAAAGTTTGTAAACTAATAATTCATATTTTTACTAGATAATTTTAAGATGTTCATTTTAGCAATATAATGAAACATTATGTTTTAGAGACATAATATAACTTTCATGCTTCAGATTTTATACTTTTTTGACCATTGCCCTTGAATTTCTGTTCTCAATCTCCTTCGAACGCAGAGCTACCTCTGCTAGGAGAAAACAATCAAAGACAGGTAGGTCTGAGCCAGCGTCATTATTTATGTTTGCATAGTTCACTTCAGGGAGCACCGTATACATCATACACCTTGCATTTGTTCAGTGTACAATTTAGGCTACTATGTTTCCCAGTCATGTCTAGACCTACTTCTATTAATGAAATTTTGTTATAAAATTAAGTGGCTATGCATATCTAATGAATGGATTGAATAAGACTGCATCTAAGATTTCTTCCTCTTCTTATAACCCTAAGAACTGCAGGCACTTGAAAGAAACAGCACAGGACTTAATCTTATGGATAGCACTGAATCTAGAAAAGATAGAATTGATCAGGAAGCTTAAGGACACATATCATACTGAGCTGATCCACATCACGTCTCAGTATCTAATTGTTTAGCCAAATACTGAAGTTCCCAGTCAGACACAAAAGATACGTAGAAGACCAGGTTAGTTGTTTGTCTTTGGTTTTCAGAACCATTAGGCGAGGGAATAAGAGGTAAGGAAGTTGTTTCAATAGCAGTACTGTTCACTAACTATGGCTCTAGCTGCACTACCTGTCTTTCTCTCTCATAAGGTTGGTCACATGGAGAGTAAAACTCTCTACTCCAAGCCCTGCCATCTTTCCTTCTTCCTTTGTCTTCCTTTCAGAACATTAACAGTTATCATTGCTAGGTTAAAGCATCTGAAAATTCTGAAGCCCACAACATAACCTAGGTTTATTCAACTTTCCTCAAAACTGACATGAGCGTAAAGTCGCTTTTTGTAACCCACATATGAATATCTCACACACCCTCCAGGAACAATCTGGACACCACTGCTCTGAGTGCTGGTCTTTCATTGCTGGCCCAGCTGCATGATATCACTGAGCTGCCAATCCTTATCCTTAGGTTACAGTGCTGTGAAGTGAAATTCATAGGCACAGAAGTGTAGGCGTGCTGGAAAGGATGATGTTTGTTTATGTCACACAACTAAACACCAGCTAACTACTGGAACTACAGCCAAAAGCAAAGGACACAGGCAAAAGTTGCAGAAACTTGGAATCCTTCGTGGTGGCTTAGCTTTTCTTCCCATCCCATGCCAGGCTTCAGTCCACAGTCACTTCCTCTAGGCTGTACTTAACTCAGATGGGAGCATCCCAGAGTTGGGAGCTGTCCTTCAAGAGGCAAGAGGTGGAGGCAGGGGCAGTGGGAGAGTTACACATCTCAGAGGATTTTTCTCTTCTGGTAACTATTATTGACCATTTAGTCATTTTTCCATTTTTTCTGAGCTCACTTTGCCTGTCTCCTATACCCGGTTAAACTTGAAATTTAATACTAGCCTTTCTAGCTCTCATTCCTAAGGGTCCCACTTCAATCCCATTACCAGCCTACTATTTTCCTCCTCCAGGGTTAAGAGTCTTGGCAACCAGTAATATATATCATTATCTAGTCCCAGGTCATGACTGGTACTTTTCCATGCCTCTGGCTTCTTTTTGAAATCATCCTTGTTTTTCATGATGTAGTGATTCGGGGTTTTTGTTTGTTTGTTTGTTTTGTTTTGTTTTCCAAAGTGAATAAAGATTGGGAAAAATATCAAGAAAGATGGCATTCTGTGGACCCAGGCATGCCAACAACACTGCAGCATCTTAAAGAAATAAAACTTATTGTGGTCACTCATGCCCTTAAAATTCTACAAATGTCACCCATGACTCAAAGTATTAATGTGATAATAATTAGTCTTTATTTGGAACTCAAATGTAATGTTCTGTACTAATTCTTTAACCCTCACAGCAATCTATAAAGTGAATAAAATTAATATCCTCATTTATAGGATGATGCTTTTCTAAAGAAAAGACTGAGATGTAGGATTTTTCTAAAGAAACAAAACTAGTTCTTGATGGATCAGAATTCAAATTGGATGGTCTGAATAATGTTTACTCTTAAGTATTAGCACATACAGTCTTAAATCTGGGCAAAATATTAGTATCCCACCTGGACATACTTTAGATCCTTCCAATGTATGTCTTAAATTGCTTTCCATGTGCTTCTCCTATCACTCTTACTCATGCATCCGACATTCATTCACTCATTAAGTATTTATTGAACACCTTCTAGATGCCAGAATATGAATTAGATATCATCTCATAGCCACACTATACTAGCAGTTTTAATCCATTCGGTAACAATAACAAAAATAACATAAACTGAGTAGCTTATGAAAATGCAAAACAATTATTCCTCACAGTCATAGAATCCATAAAGTCCAAGATTAAAGCAGAGTCATTAGCTTTTGGGGTTCATTTTCTCTCTGCAGCCTCACATGGTAAAAAAAGGATAAGATCTCCCAAAGGTCTCATTCACAGGCTCACTAATCTTATTCATAAGATCTCTAAACTTATAGCCTAATCACCTCCTAAAAACCCAACCTCCTAATACTATCACCCTGAGGGATAAGATTTCAGCAGATGAATTTTGAAGGGACATAAATATTTAGAATATCATACTGGCTCAATACCATGTGCATCCTACACATATCCAATATTTCACAAGAACAGTGTCATCATTCTGCGATGAACTTCCCTCCCTCTTTCCATTTCCCTACACACTTCAAGACTCAGATCAAATTTTCGTATGAATCTTTTTGCATCTCATCCATGCACAATGCCTATTGGACTATCACTGAAATTTGTAGACACTTCCTTTATCCTGTATAAATGAGTATCTATCTATCTATCTATCTACCTATCTATCTGCCATCCCTCTACTTTTGTATTGGTCTTTTGCTTAAGGACTTGAGGCATATCTCCCTAAATTTTTTACTTTCTTGTAGAATGTCAGGCATTTAATAAATATTCTAGAACTGAATTGATCTGCTACTTTAAAGTCTGAGAACATAAACCATATTGAACAACCTAAAAATTTTTATTTGTGAAAACCTTGAAGACTACATTTCAAAGAGTTTCCTAAATAGAAACCTTCTACAAGGGTTTCTGGTCTAGTAAGAAGTCTTACAAAAATAAACAACAAAGCTTACAGTTATGGATTGAAAGATTGTGCCCTCTAAAAATTCATCCATTAATATCCTTACTTCCAATAATGACAATAAAGAGATCAGGCATTTGGAGAGTAAATCTTTCATGAACAACGTTATACAGAGCCCTTACAAAAGAGACTCTAGAGAACTCTGTAGCTCCCTTCCTGCCCTGAGTAGAGATTAGGAGAAGGTGGCTACCTGAAAACCAGGAACTGAGACCTGACCAGACACTGACTCTTATGGCTACTTCATCTTGGACTTCCCATTCTCCAGAAATGTAAGAAACAGATACTTGTCGATTAAACTACTCAGTCTACAGTATTCTGTTACAGCAGCCAGAAATGACCAAGACACTTGTAAAGGCTACAGTAAAAAGGTACACATGACAGTCATGAAGAATGAGGTGGAGCCATGAAGCCAACTGGAGGAGCCTGCACATGTTGCTCACTAGAAGTGATAACTGCTTGGACAGGCAGTGTCTTTATCAGTTTGATATGACAGTGAACAGTTTTTTAGAACACTAATGTCCAGACTCACAAGGAAATGTGACCTAACCATGGATCTGGGAAACATAAAGTGATACATGAGCTAATATCTAAAGGAAATAGACATAAAGGTCTTTAAAAGAGAAAATTACAAAGATTCTGATATGCCATGAAAAAGTTTTTATTTTTTTTACCTACTGGAATTAAATATGCCTCTGAAAACACCCTACATTTAAGATAAAATGATCAAATGTTTAGCCATAAAAATAACTTTGTTGATAGTGTAAAGATATATTTTTGGAGAACATTAAGTTTAGGATCCAAGAAACTATTATCCTTCCCAATTACATGCATGTACAATTGATTTAAAAGGAATAAAGCACCCCCTAAGTCAGGAAGTACAAATTTTTCCAGGCCTGTTCCCAAAGTTGACGTTGCTTCTCGGGTCTTTTGGTGGAGGCCATTCCCTTCTTTGCTGACTTTTTTTCTTGTTTTGCTTTCCTAGGAAATCTCAGAACTTACTTTTTATGCATACTCTCTATTTAAAGAAAATATCATGATCCTTATCTAGGTCCCCAAATATTGTCAAACTTTCCATTATCATAATTCAAAATACAAATCCTTTATTCCAAGATAGTCTTTATTCATTAGGAGAAGGATTATTTTGCTGGCAGATGACAGAAATTTAACTTAAATTAGCTTATGTAAAAATGAGTTCAGCTGCTTATGTAATAAGAATATCCCAGAGGGCTTTATCTGGTCAGATAAAACTAGATACAGAGTTTCAAGTCTATTTCTATTTCTCTTCAACTCTTGGCTCTAGCATTTCTTGTGCCTTACTTTTCAGATATACTTTCTTCCTATGGTAGCAGAGATGGTGTCCAGTTGCTCCAGGCTCACACTATCCTCATAGACTGAGTCGAGAGGAAAATGTATGGCCCTCTTATCACCAGCATTCACACAAATCCTTTACAATAGTCTATCAGTATTGTGGGAATGTGGATGCCTGATTCTGAACTGCTACATTTGAATACAGCTTGTCCTCTCTGGAAATCATGTGCAAGTTTAGTTCCCACTGGGAGGAATAAAGAGGTTAGAAACTTAATCTGACTATTGCAGTTAGAGGTGGCCCTTTGTGAACTTAGATTAAGTTAGATAGACTTAGATAAGGTAATCAGGAAAGAACCCTTATAATTGAGTAATGGTGGCTTTATAAGAACTGGGAGACCGATTACACACATCATGCACACTCCCCATGTTTCATGATGTGACATCTACACAGCTCCAGGACTCTGATGGCAAGAAGGCCATCACTAGGTATAGCCCCTCAAATTTGGACCTCCAGAACCATGAGCTATGACCAGTCTTTTCTTTAAAACTTACCCCAGTCTCTTTCACTATGAAATTAGCCATGGAAACAGACTAACACATGGACTAATTCCTATATCTCAAGGGACCAAATGCATCAGGTTGGTCTATTGGCAGTGGCTCAAAGAAGCTGACTTGTATAAATTTGGCAAAACAGATTACACATTCCTGTCCCCAACACCACATTTAGAAATGTCATGTAGGTGTCTGGAAGTTTGTCTCAGTAGGACCCAGAAGTGTTTCCACCATAGGCACACCACAGAGACAAGAGCTACACCAAAGGACTGTTGGTTATTGTTGCATGAAGACCTTTCCAACCCTAGAGAATTAAGTGTTTCATGAATGATATCCCCACTAGTATCATATGGGGTAGAGAAATTTTCAAAAAAAAAGGAAAGCCTCAATGGCAGACCAAAAATTAGCTGAGATACAGCACATTTAAAACGTTTTCTTTGTTTTCAGTCACAAAGGATAAATTTTGCTTTTTGGAGGGGTAGTGAAATTACACTTTTCCCTACCATTTCATATTCACATGTCCTAAGGGTCTACCTAGAATTATCTTCAGAAAACAGGGGAAAGAGGTAAAGAAAAACAAAACAGTCTTGCCATTTTTAAAGCTTTCTCTAAAAGTGATCTTCTAAAGAAGGTGACGATTCATAACATAAATCTCATCGAATAGAAGCATTATGTAACACATAGTGGAAGCTTAATTTGTATTTCCTACCATGACTAATAGTCATTTTAGGTCTATTGGGTGTGTTATATTTGTAGGTTTTGTTGGCTGAAATAAAGGTGAACTAGCCACTATGTAGACTAAGAGAACACCTCCTCTTGGGATATCTTAGAATATCTTAGTTCAAGAAGCTATGTAAATAGAGATATAGGTACCCAGAGTTATCCGTGGCTCTGACTGGAGCCCAGAGACCAGATGAAAAAGGAAATGAAACTTAACTGAAATGCTCACTACTACCAGTAAACTAGGTTTCTGTTTCCTTCTGCAAGTTGAGAAGCAAATGACTCAGAAAATACCTATCTCCCATTATGACCTAAGAAGGGGACAGTCAGGGTCAGGCACATCCTGTTCCTCAACCCTGGTGAGGAGCCAATGTTTTTCCTGGGAAGAGGACAACTGTTACATAAAAGCATAAATGTCCTTAAAACCCAAGCAGTTGGGCTGTAGAACCTCTCAATGGAAAAAGGTAGACAGGAATGGCACAGATTTTGGTGACAGAGAGGACTCACTACTCAGGAATCAACACTTCAGAGGTGACAGTAGTGACAGGGACCAGCCAAGCACACTGTACATGCAAGTGGAGGAATTGCAGTACAGAAAGTGGTGAGATGCTTCTCTGACCCAAAAAACAGCAGAACATTAAATAAAAGGACATGCCATAACGAGTCACCAAAATTGGGGAGGTTGTCTGAAAACACTTCAAAATTCTCAAGGATAATAGTAATAAAAGGAAATCTAGAAAATTGGAACTCTTCTGCTAGCAGACAGTGTGTAAGAACTCAAAACACCTAAACTTGGGTTCCTATTGTAAAATGTGACTACAGTTTTAATTACCAATTAGAGAAGAGTGTGACATTTATTTAAAATCCACTACCGCTTAACTAGGTTTAAACCATGAAAATAATAATGGTATCCTGTTTGAGTCTTTCTTTCCTCATAATGAAACTTGGTGCTGTACATTCTCTTCCTTGTATTACTACATGTCAAAAGCCTCTTACTAGTTGCTTATTTTGATTGGATTAGAACCTTTGTAGTTTTAGGCATGTATCTTCCTCTAGTCTTACCTTTGTTCTACACATCCTGAAACAAGATCATGTCACTAAGAATATGTCTTTATTTTCTTTAATTCCACCCCATACTGGGAATTGAACCAGGACCTTACAAATGCTAGGCAAGTGCTCTACCACAGAGATAGCCCCTCAGCACCTTTTTTTAAAGTTTATTTTTACATCACTCTCACCAAGTTGCCCAGACTGGTTCTGATTCTCCTTTAACCTCTGGAGTAACTGGGATTACAGGAGTGTCACCGTGCCTGGCTCCTAACTCTTTCCAAAATGATGTTCTCTCTGCCTGAAATGCTGTATAAACCCTTACTCACTGTTTATTTTTGGACAATATCTTTTTCATCCTATAAGAAATAGTTTAGTTTTCAGCTTCTTCTAACCTCACCTCCTCCTTGTTCACTGCCTTCCATCTTAACTCATCCTCAATTAATACTGGGTTGAGCCTCTCCTGTGTCCTTTGAAATAACTCTATAACAGCTGCAACAATATGTTGTTTACACACATTTCACCTATGATACCATGAGTTTTTTGGAATGCAGGATTTTTTCTGATCCTTTTCTACATTTCTGAAGCCTATCATTTTTGGGGGGACCTAGTAATCATTCACTAAGCACATGATTGATGTGAATAGCTAAAACATGGTGTTTTAATTCTTTGAAGATGCAAAAAACTCCACAAAATATTTTAAAATATACGGTTTTTAAATAGTGATGTGTATCCAGACTTTTAGTATTCATGTTAAAAATTCACATGGTTTGCAAATACCTATGTAAGGAGATAATATAGAAAAACCTAATTATTTTATATTTTTTAAACAACTATTCACCAAGCAGGAATTATGCCTCACAGTACAATAAAGCATATCACAAATACTATAATTAATTGATTCTAGATAAACCAGACACATTGAATGGCTAATTATGATGTTCATGTCAACAGAGCAATGGCCATTCAGTAGATAAATGAGTAGGAAAATACCTCCTCAGCTACATGAGAAAAATATGACCAAAGAAATTCCAGCTGCACTAGCAATAAATCATAATAATTTACAGGTCATTTCAAATACTAAAGGTTCAGTATAATTTTCCCAAGAAGAATAAACATTAGAGTAGCATTACATTTTTGAGGACATACATACTATATATGTACAATATACACATATATACATTTATGTAAAATTACCATCATCCAACAATTAATTGCATACCATGAAGGATATGAGTCTTCATACATTATTAATCTGATGAGGACATAAAGGTCACAATGTTAATTTTCAGAAGCAAGTCGAATTGAAATTAGAGAATGTGTACACTGTATTTTACTATTTTTATTGTCTAGTATATGTTGTGACTAAATCTTACATGTGGGAGGAACATGAAATACAGTAAATGAATGGCTCACTGAGATGTTCTTGCTGAACATTTCACTGGACCTAATTAATTGAAAAGAAAAACAGTCTTTGGTTAAGCATGGTGTTGCATGCCTATAATAATACCAGGACTCTGGGAGGCCGAGACAGGATCGTCTCAATTATGACAAGACTGGGCAATTTAGCATGTTGGTGAGACTCTGTCTCAAAACAAATAAATAAAAAATGCTGAAGATGTAGTTCAGGGCTGAGACCCTAAGTTCAGTCTCTAGTACTGAGGTGGGAGGTAGGTCTGGAGTAGCAGGGGACAAAAAACAAATGCAGGCTCATTAGTCACATCTCACAGCCCAAGTATTGACCTTTCCCAAATTTAATATTGCCAGACTTACTTTCTAAATTCAAATTAAGTATTTTCCAAGCTCTCAATATAAGCAAGTCATTATGTAGAATGCAAAGATAAATAAGACGTAATCCTTTGTCTCAAGAGGCACATAATTAAGAAAAAGATGAACACATTCGCAAGTTTATTTCAATAAGCATATATCAAGCATCTTCTGTTTCCAAGGCATTATATTAGTATTCAAATCAGAAAAGTAAAATGATTCCATTACTGGATTTACTGCTCTGATTGGAAAGTGTCTCATGTATTGTATAACCACTTGACTAAAGTTGAGTCCATCTATAGTGGTCTTATTTAAGGTCCCAAATAAAAGACTTTGGATTCCTGAAAACCAGCACTCATCAGGACTTGTTGGAACTCAAAGAAAATGAAGTAGGTTTAGTAATTAATGCTGAAGTCTACATGGGACCGAGTAATGCCCATCATAATCATCAATGCCTTGCAGACAGGCTATGTCTTGTACCAATGCATTCAAAGTTTAATGGTCAATAAAGATAGAGAAAGACTGATCTGAATAACAAGCTTGCTAGCTCAATGTGGCACACAAAGAGATTAATACAATACGTAGTTAAGCCAGAGCTATGATAACATTAGTCTTGTAATCTTTGTGGCTTAACACAATAAAGATTTATTGCTTGTTCATACAAATTCTGATCTGAGTTGAAAGAAAAGATCTCTAGGGAAGCTGTCCTGCTCCAAGGGGCTCTATGATTTATGCTATTTTGAACTGGCTAGGCGGCCATGTCAACATTCTTCTATGTGGAAAGGAGATTTGATAGCTTGAGTACCGACTCTTAAATATTTTATCCTGAAAGTGACAAGTCATCTCTCCTATGTTCAACTGGCCTAAGAATTAACATGGCAAGCCTAAATTCAGAGTTGCTAAGAAATATAATGGGATGCTTGATTATTCAATAAATAGTGACTATTGACATCACATTGCCGATTAATGTCATGTTCAAAAAGAACTGGGGATGCATTAACAGTTGCTTTGTTCAAATGGCAGAGATGAGCATAATGTATACTTATATGAAGTACCTAGAGTAATCAAATTCAGAGAAACACAAAATAAAATAGTGGTTAAATTGACTGGGGAGAATGGGGGTTAGGATGTGTTTTCTAATGATTGCATATTTTCAGTTCTGCAAGATGAAAAGTTCTTGAGATCTGTTTCACATCACTGTGAATATAAAATCCCATAAGCCAGGTCCTATGGAGTCATTCCTGCTTCAATTAGTAAATGTAATAGTAATCAAAAATAAATCCTGTGCCTCAACCCCACATCTCCAAAGAGAAAAATGCTTGCTCTAACAAACTCACTGATCAAGTCAATCAAAATTGTAAGTCTCAAAAAGAATGATTTGTTTCCATGTGATTTGAGAAGTAAATAATGATGCATAGTATTATTGTTTACAAAGCACAGAAACCAATCATTAGTAGTTACCTTTTATCTTAGTAATTGCTTTGAAGGTCCCCTCTAAAATACTTGATAACAATTGTGAATTGGTATATTTTAAAGGAAGAATGGGAAAGGTTCAAATAGGTAATATAAAAATTATTCCAAGATTACTTTCTAATCAAGTTCTAAAAAGGGTGGAGGGAAGGCAACAAGGGATTATGAAATACTTGGGAATAAGCAAGAGTGCTCACTTTGGCAGCACATGCATTAAAATTGGAAATAAGCAGAAATACTCACATAAACAAACACAGGCCACATCGCACTCTCCTGATGAAGTGGTCAAAGGAGGGAGTGATGTAGTCACTCTGGCAAAAGCGAACAGTATGGACCATTCAAAAGGAAAGAGTTGTAGCCATAAAGGGATACAAGGAGTGTGAGCATTGAGCAAATTGCAGTGAGGCAGAAAGAAAGTGGAAAGTGCTCCCCAGTACTCCACCACTGGCCAAATTCAAACATAATCCAGAGTAAAAGAAACTATTAGTAATTTAATCTAGAAATGTCCTCCTCCTGGGGCAGAGAGCAGAGCAGATGAGAGCAGGAAAAGCTGAGGGAAAGCAAGAAGCAACTAGACTATAAGCAAGCAAAGATGCATGGAGAAATGTAATAATAAATCACTTTCAAGTGCCAATGCTACTTAAAATTTTGACAAGTAAGTCGATCTTTTACATGTCAGGTTAGTTCATAGGTCATAAATTTACCTGTGACCACATTAGCGGTGGTGGTGGCGGGGATGTATGCAGCCAGAGTTCATACCACTGAATTCCTGAGCTCTTGTGTCCCCAGATTTTCTCTAAACAGTAGAGAGCATTTTATCACCATGTTTTCTTTTAGTATAGCTTGAGCATCCTTTCTTACAATTTTATTGTCCTTCACAGAAAACATTTTTGGCAATGATCACTTTTGCTTCTCTTTCTTTATTGCAGAACTGGGGATTGAACCCATGGCCTTTGTTTGCACTGTGCTATATCTCTAGCTTTTTATCATTTTAGTTAGTTTTTATTCATTCATTGATTCATTCAACAAATACTATTGTTTCCTAGGCACCACACTGTGGTGCTGGAAATACCGCAGGCAACGTGAAATGAGCGTCCTCTGTAATGAAAAAATTTACAAAAAAATTGTGCTGGGAATGTCGTGAATGCTCCCGGACCCATAGGAGCTGGTCCAGGCGTTCTTATATCAGTATTGCTATTGGAATCATCTGAGGAGAGAGATCAAGCAGGTAATCAAGCATCATCTTGTGTCTTTCTTTATGTGCAATAACAGGAAACACTCATCTAAGGAGGGACTTGGGATTTAGTTTTTCTATGAAGTCATTGATGATTTTAATTTGTAATTATATATTAAATACCAGCTTAATTTTCTAAAGGGTTTCATTTTGTTTTTTTTGGTTTTAGGGAGTAAGGCATCAACTTTAGGGTAGAGGTCTAAAAAACTTGTATGTTTAATAAAAGTAACAAGCATTCATAATTTTTAAATAATGTTGCTAAATGTTTCAGGTACCTGGGAGCTTTATCAGCAGACCTGATCCTCTGAATAGTAGGGACCCATACAAAGCTATTATTTGCCTTATTGAAACCTGGCCACACATTTATATTAAAAAAAGAAAAGTCTTGAAGAGGATATGTTAAGTCATTAATTATACTTATAGGAGTATTTTATCAGAACATAGAAACATATTGTGGGAAGGCCCTCAGAAAAAAATCCATTCACAAAAAATTAAATAGAGTTAGAAACTCAACCTGTCCATTTAATAAATGACCGCACTCATGAAACCCTATAGAGAAAATAGATGATGATGTTTTTAGTAAAGATAGCCTTAAGTGTTTAGAAACTGCTAGTGAGAATGCAAAATGGTGCAGCCACTTTGACAAATAGGGTGGCAGTTCCTTACACAAGCATAAAGTTACCATGTGATCCAGTAATTCTACTGCTAATTATATACTCAAGATAAATTCAAACATATACCTACCAAAAACTCATACACAAGTAATCATAGTGGCATCATTCTTAACAGGCAAATGTATAACTTACTCATCCCATAACTGATGAATAAAAAAATTTGGTACGTCCATACAGTGGAATATTTTCTGGCAATAAAAAGCAGTACATCCTATGACATAAATAAACCATGAAGGCATCTTTCTAAACGAAAGAAACAGATCACAATTATATAGAAGAAGCTTATTATCATATCCTAATTACATAAAATAATAATGTACAAGCTGTTAAAAAATTTACAAAATAGGCAGTTTAACAAATAGGCAAAACGTATTAAATTGGTAGGAGCTAAGTGATAGAGTATTTTAACAATACTGAAAATTTATAAAATTGTTAATACACTAAAAGGTATTAAATTATATAATTTAAGTGGAAGATTGCATGGCATATAAATTATTTCTCAATAAAGCTATCTTTATAACAAAATATAGTAATACTTTCCTGAGTGAATTAGTAACACCTGTTTAATTCCCACTTTACTTCCTTTATTTAGAAATCTTCATTATAATGTCTGTTTTTACAGATAAATTGCAAGTAAATTTATCCCTTTGCACAAATGACACAGAGAGAAGTGTAA
>RJWT010021243.1:0-17663 GCA_004365215.1 Cuniculus paca | reverse complement strand
TCCTGTATTGCTTTCACTGTTTTGTTTTGATTGGTTTTATTCTCTTCTCTTGTGTTTGATTTTATTGTGCCTGATGGTGTGGAGAGTTACTCTGAAGATAGCAAGAGGCAACATGGTAGCCATTGCTGGTTTATCTTTATCTTGTTTTGAAGTCTTGTATCATGTTCATTGTTTTGTTTTGATTGACTCTATTCTGTTTAATTTTTTTTGGTTTTATTCTCTTCAAAATAAAAAAAGAAATATCAAATAATTACAATAAGTTAAATAACTTAGTAGGTAAGTCTAACAAAAGACTGCATATATCTCGAGATAACAGTTGTGAATGGGAAGTTAGGTTTGGAATAAAGCATGGAAAAACCAAGAGTTAGATTATTTAGAAGGGAGCATGGAAAACAGAATAATGAAAAGAGGGTCTAACACTGGGATAATATAAGAAAAAGTGAGCAAAATCCATTTTAGAGAATATAAGTAAACTTAGAAATTCACAAATTCATAAGTCTACTACAAATTTCAGACGGAATAAAAAAGAAGAAATTCATGCCTAGAATCATCATCTTAAAGCTACCAAAAAAAAAATCTAAAGACACAGAGGAAAATTTTTTAAATAGTGAAAATAAAAGTACCCCTCAGAGGAACAGTCATTAAAATTTTTACTGACTTTTCAACAGTAACAGTGTAAGCTAGTGACACTGGAAGCCAAACTAGAATTCCATATTCAGTAAAAATATCTTTAAAGAATGAAGTAAATTGCTTTTTCCAGGCAAATGAAACTAGGAGAATTCTTTACAATGCACCTACAATTTAAGAGATTTTTGATAATGTTCCTGGTGTTCTTCCTCCAAAAGAGTAAACTTAAACAGAAAGTCAGACATGTAGGATGGAAAGAAGAGCAGTAAAAATGGAGGAGTTGGCAAATTGAACTTAGACAAAAATGTGATCTTAAAGAGCTATAAAGAAATGTTTTAAAGGGTGAGGTTATTTTTAGCTTATATTAATTAGTAATTATATTTAGATATATTCTGAAAGAAAAAGTAATCTTCACATCACATTTTGGAATATACATTTTTGCTGTTTGGGGTAAGGGCAAATGAAGCACCATAAAAGACTGACAAAATTTACTGCACAATTTTAAAAGAATAAATGATCAAAGAAGTCATTTATTAAGTAAAAGACTAAGGTAAAGAGCAATAATTATTAGCCAGAACAAGATTTAGCCACATGTGGGGTGGGACCTATGGGTAGAAATAGGTGGCAGAGAGGATTCTCATGAGCTTCAAGATAGCATCTTATTCTATGCATGCATTACTAATTAGAAAAATAGACAATGAATTTAGAAATAAAAGCTGATAGGCCTCAGTTGTTGATGAATTTGTATATATTAATCATCTGGCAACAGTAGCCTTCAATTCACGTCATGTTTTAGGATTTAGAACTAAAATATCCCCCAACTGTTTCATGGGTTAGAAGGTGATTGGATATGGGGGCATTAAGGCTGCCCTGCTCTCAGGGGGTGGAGCCTGGTTAGAGGTGTGTCACTGGGGGTGTGGCCTGGAGGAGTGTATTCTTGTCCCTGGCACCTCCCTTCTCTCTCTACTTCCTATTACCTTGACACGTGCACCTTTTTTCTACCATGCCCCTTTCCTGCCCTTTTTCTGTCATAGAGCCAGGCAACCATGGACTGAAACCATGAGCCAAAATAAACTTCTCCTCCATTAAGGTGCAGGCGTTGGGTATTGTGTCCATGCTGTGAAAGCTAGGACATTATGTGAGTCAGAAATATATTACAAATTCTAAATGCCAATGTTTATGATGCCAGAGCAAGACAAGGAATTACCTAAAGATAATGGGTTGTAAAAAATGTAAATAATTGTATTTTCAGGATAATTTAATTTTTCAACCCTGATTACACGTCTGTTTAATGTCCCTTCCAGTGCTGTCCTTTGGAGAATCATTGTAAATTCTGTGAGAATTCTTTATTCTAAGGGTATGCCAAGGTGGCTTCCAGTGACTCTACTCCACTGTTCTCAAAGGAATCAGCACTGAACAGAATTATTCCATCAACAATGGTACTGAGTGGCCATCTCACTGTATTCCTCCTGTCTCACTCACTTTCTCCACTTTGCCAGTGCCCTGAATGTCAAAGTTTGTCTGTACCCTGTTCCCCTGCTCTCTTAAAATCACCGTACTAAAGCAACAGTTTGTATCAATGACATTAATGGATCAATATAGGAATGTTCTTTGTTGGTAGGAATAGCTGGGTAAGCGGGAACTTGGCACCAAGTGAACTTTACTCACAAGGCTGATCACCGTCCCTGGCAAGACTGAGGGAAGAAATATTGGGCAGTTGGCACTCACTCACCTGCTGGAGCTTGGTTCCTACCATAGAGGCACTGGTGTCAAACACAAAGACCACATTCTTGGGTAAAGGAGGAAGGTCTTTAGGAGCAAAGTAGTGTACAAAATAGCCATTTAGAACCTGGTAGAGGAAAGATCGAGTAAAAATGGAGGAAAATTACCGAGAAAGTTTTAGAATTCAATGACAGCATGAAACAGTCTGGGTCACATTATCTATGGTCCTGATCCCCTAAGAGAACTAGTTGCTAATTAATCTTTATGGGGAGAGGATCATCATTTTAAATTCTATTCATTGTGGGCTGGAGGTGTAGCTCAGTGGTAGACAGTTTGCCTAACATGTGCAAGGCCCTGGGTAGGATTTCTCCACACTTAAAAAAAATTACTGATCATAAAAACAAATTCAATTTTAATTTTCCATCCCCTCTGACCTTTCCACTTGAAAAGTCTTGTTTCTTGCAATGTTTAGTTTTTACCAAGCATCTTACTCATTGAGACATTGAAGTTATCTATATTCCAGGTGAACACTAATCCATTTTAAAATTCTTACCCCGTCTCTAGAGCAATAAAACTTAAAAGGAAATAAGTTATGGAACAGTTTCTTTTAATTAAAAGAGAAGATGAACTAAAATTCCAGCCTCATTTAAAACACCACAGGGACAAATTATTTTATAGATTTCATTTGCTGTGCAGATTAATGAAGCAGGAAATAGGTATTCTCAACTTCTAGCAAGAGTATCACTGGTCTCTTTGAAGACATACTTTGGGTTAAAATACTTACTAAGAATGAGAAATATCTTTTGCTTTTAGGTAAGTATTGGAATCAATAGTTCTGAGTCTAAAGAAAAATGTCAAACCATAAAATAGCAACACAGAACCTGTTACCTGGATGTCACCAACTCTCTGTTCCCTATTAACATCATATCGAATGATGAAATCTCCCAAAATTCCATTCTGAGCAATCTTGGCTTGTTGTACCACACTAGGTTTGAAACCCACTTTGGCAAAAGTTTCATTTTGGTTGATAACAGTAGAAGGAGGAGGCCCAGAATCATCTGCAAAGAAGATATAAACATAATTAATAACTGAAACTACATTTTTCTTTAAAACAAAATTTTTTGCATAGACACAAAGGGTTAAACTTCATCTTGTTGCAGGTTTACAGATCATATGATCACTGAGACTTTGTACTGTTAATGTATCACAGAGAAAGAGATATGTTATCATCTAATTAACCCTATGGTTCCTTTTTAACACACAAAAGTAGAAAGAATAGCAAAACGAATTCTCATCTTGAATGTACCCATCACTCATCTTCAACAGTTTTACATCTTGCTGATCATTTGTATCTATTCTGAAGTCACTAGTTTTTTTCTAGAGTATTTCCAAACAAATCTCAGACACTATATTCCATCCATAATTACTTCAGTATGTATCTCTACCTATAAGTACTTTTTTCTATCTTAACCACAAAACCATTATCATAAGTAACAAGATTAATATGCAATGCCTTATTATCATCTAATAATCAGAGTTTATTTAAATTTCTCTAATTCTCTAAAAAGTGTCACAGTATTGATGGTTAGTCTGAATCAGAATTGAAACAAAATCTTCACATCACAGTGAGTTTATGTTTCTCAAGTCTCTTTTCATCTGTAAGTGTCCCTCCCCTCTACCCTTTTCTAGTGCTATTTATGTGTTAGCAAATACTATTTATTTCTATTGCAGTGTCATAAATGTTGTGTCTTTTAACTTGGTCCTCTCTTATGATTTCCAAGCTTGGCTGGCATTTTAATATTAGGGAAGGCTATTAAAAAACACTGATACTCAGGCCCAGGAATTCTCATATAACTGATCTGGGACACAGTCAGGCATTAGAACTTTGAGAAATCCTCGATATGGTTATATATATATATATATATATATATATATATATATATATAGTGTATAGTTAAAGTTGAGAATTACAACTCAATTCCCTGTGTTTACTGGTGCTCTGGAAGTCAGAGCTAGAAGCCTGTTTAGGTTAGGCTCAGTACTATTGAGCTACCTCATGAGTGATAAATCCTCAGAGAATACCTCATTGGAGGTGTTGAATACTTTCTTTTCTATCATTAGAAAGTACATAACATCTCATTGTCTACTTTTAAAGACGAAAATATGATAGTACACAAGTGTTGTTGGTCTGATCCCTTCCCACTACAAAGTTGATTTTTCACTTAATAATTTAACCCATTTTTAATGAATGTTAGATCCTCTATTTCATTAAAATTGCAAGATGATGACTTCAAATTTTATCATTCCCTCCTTTTGGAATTATCCCATAAAGAAAATCTTTCCCTCCTCAATCATTTGCTTGGTCTAACATACTGTTTGTCCATAAAGCTTATGGCTCTTTAAAGAAAGAAAAATTCCCAAGATCATCCATAAATGAACCTTAAGATATAAATTAAAATTACAGAAATACTATTAGATAAATGGATTTTATGTGATTTCCATAAAGCTAGTGTAATGTTAGATCAAGCAAAAAGCATCCAATGTTTAAATCCTTAACTTCATTTCCTATTAGAAGACAGAGATTTAGCAGACTACCCACCTTTATAAATCCAAACCACACCAATCTATCTACTTAGCAATAAAAATCCCAATTCTTTGGCCTGCACGCATCATAAAAAAATGAAAATAAAAGTAAATGTTCTTAATCCTAAGTGTATGTGGAGGCTCTTATCCAGATACTGAATCAAAGCCATGCTTAAAACCACTGCAGAGCATCTGATTCTCTCCCTAAGTCTTTTCGAATTGGTATTATAGACTAGATTGGCCAGTAATCTCTAATTGGTAGAATAAAAAGGAAATGAGGCATTAGTAAACCCAGTAATTTATATTTAAGAATAAACTTTCCTCTGCCTAAGGTTTACTTGGCACTAAAATCAAAAGGAGGTTAAGTATTTCCTTCAACAGAACAGTTATTTTTCAGAGACGATTTAGGCGTAACCTTAAAAGAAACCCTGGGACTAAGTGAATTCTTCTTCTATTTGTACTTAATAAAGGCAGAAATTTGGGTAGTGATCAGAGAGCTTGCAAAATTAGGTATTTTATTTGTGTAGAAAAACAACCCTAGAAAAGGTAACATGCTCCCAACTGCTCGTCTGAAAGACTTGGGAAAACTGAGCTGGAACATTGACCTTGTCACCATCTAGCTCACCAGAGCACTGAAGAAGTCTTAGAACCATCAGACAAGAGGAGGGAAACAGGGCTGACAGTGGAAAGGTCCTCAAAAACAGGAAACTATAGTTCTCTGGGGACATCTCATGCTAGTGGTTCTCAGGAAAGCACCAGGAATGAGAGGAACAACCATACATTAGCTGGGACCTCAGGATCATGAGTCATAAAGACTTGCGTTTAAACACTGATTCTACCTCTTCTCAGCTATGAGACCTTGGGTAAGTTATTGAGCCTTGGATTCCTCATCTGTAAAATGGAAATAGAACTGATCACACACTACTGAAAAGTTTAAGTGCTGAAGTACTTAGCACCACGCTGCTTTGCAGTAAGCCGCTATGCTAACGAATGTCGTTGTCCGCCTTAAACATGTACAAAATGGAAGAAGGAATTAAACGTAAGCCGATAAAACATGTTAAAGTTAGGGTAATACATGGCAATAAAAGTGAAAGCATTTTCACTGCTACTTCCAACACAGTAGAATCTCATAGTCATTTGGAATAAAAACATGAGATACAAAAGAGTGTATTCTCTATGCTTCCATTTACACCAAGTTTAAGAGCAGCACTTTGTATCCACAACGACTGAAGTGAAGCAATGGTTCCTTTGTAAGGTGAGCCCTCACTGGGAAAGAATACAGTGGGGCTGGACATGGTACCTCACACCTGCAATTCCAGCACTCTGAGAGGCTGAAGCAGGAGGATCTCAAATTCAAGCTCAGTCTGGGTGTTTTAGCAACTTAGTAAGACCTTGTTTTAAAATTGAAAAAAAATTTTTTTAAAGGCTGGATATGCAGCTCAGTATAAAGACACTGGGTATCACAGTGCCACACACACACACACACACACACACACACAAAATGGAACATTTTGGAATGTCCTGTGTATTGATGTGGAAGGTAGTTGTATGGGTGTAAATATATGTAAATACTCATCAAGCTGCACCCTTTTATTTTACATATTCCATTTTTTAAAAATTAAGCTTGGGAGTTGGACAGCAGAATAAACCAGACAGGAGCTCTCTGGCACAGAACATAAAAGTATAATTTGCCAGGCAGACCCCCAGCTGCACTTTTCCTTGGGATAAACGTGTTTGCAGAGGCATTTATATGGGGATTAGGTGTATTCCAAATAATTCCAGCTGGCAGAATCAGGACCAGGGATAGAGTTACTGGGAAGCACTTGTCAGTGCAGTTTTGCTAAACTATAAGACAGGTTCTTTTGGCACTGGCAGCTTTCACACCGCATCTCATTACATGCGTCCAAGCAAACCTGGGAACAGTCGCCTGCAAGGGTGGTAAAGAGCGGGCCTCATGGTGCAACCTGGGACAGCATCACTGAGAACTTGCTGGAAACACCAATTCTCAAGCTGACCTAGAAATTCTGAATCAGAAACCCCCGGGGACAGGGCTGAACCATGTGTATTTTAATAAGTGCTCCAGGTGATTCTGGTTTCTGCCTGCAGAATGTAGGCATGATGCCTTACACGCCATTTATGTTTCTTACCTAAAGAGAATGGTCAATCAAGTTTGCCATGTGTAACGAGGCAACATTTAGATTATCTCTAAAATCACACAACAATTAGATTTGATTCTGTTTATGCCTCCAATATGTTCCTACTTTGTCTTGCTTCAAATCTTCCTCATGAAAATGCTTTTTACAAATGCCCTGAATTAATACATTCATGGTCAAAAGAAAGCACTGAGGATTAAAAAGCATAATTTCTCTCTTCATAATTCATTTGACTAGGCTCTTTGATATGGACCATGAGAAGGGATAATGATTATTATTCTGGTTTCCTATTGCCTCGGGTGTTTGTTAGCTCATGATGAAAATTCATGAAATTCATCTAAATGGGCTCATTTTATGAACCCAAAGAGTGGGTTGATTCTCAATGTGGTTACTCACTGAGAATTCTAGTTCCCCATTATGGCTTCCATCCATTTAGCACCAGGCAGTGAAAGTGATTGAATGAATTTTCCACTACCTACTAAAAAGAAGAAATCTACAGAGAACAATTCAAGAGAAATATGCCCAGAAAATAAAACCTTCTTTTTATTACAGGACAAAAAAAATCTGCAAGTTGAGTGAGCATAGACTGTTTCATAGCCACTGACCACAGTTCTGAAGCAGAATCACCTTGTTTCATTTTCCTGTGGCCTGGGGCTCACACAGTCAGTTGCCATACAGTATTTCATGAGCACAGTGAGCTGCATTGGCAGCCTGCAGAGTCAGGAAATGTGTCTAAAGACAATGAAGAGGGCAAGGAGAGAGTTTGGGGCCCACTGGAAGAAGGGAAATATCTGACTTACTTCTCTAATGAGAGCCCTTGCCTTTCCCCTCTTTTGGTTTCCTTTCCGCCTTGCCCACTTGGTTAGAGGCAGAAATGAAATGCGGTGAGGGCTGCAGTTTTGGAAAGCAGAGTCTTTCCATGCCATCTTCCTGTTTTCATTCAAGTACTGATGATGTCACTCAAGATAAGCCTGGTCCCCCCACCACCTCCCAAACGCTGTCTCCACCTGCTGGCTCCTCCCAGCTGCTCAGACCACCAGTATTCCCACCAGGCACACTTTCTGGCTACAACCAAGCCTTTTGGAGCAAGAAGCTAGTTATTACCTTTGGAAGCCACAAAACACCAAAGAAAGGGGGCTTCAGAGTGTGACAGACTCAAAATGGCTGGCTTAATATTTCTCACCTTCAGTTCCACATCTGTTAAATGGGAACAGACCCACAAATCACAGGATTATTTTCAGGACTGAGTGAGATCACATAATCAAAGTGCTGAGGACAACCTTTATAAAATACAGTGGAGTCAGTCACTGCCCAAAAGCCCCCTGAAATGGCATGCAGAATTGCACATGGAGAAGTTGTGCGGAAACACTTTTTTCTGAAGAGGAGACTCATAACTTTCACTATATTCTCCAAGAAGTCTGAACAGCCGGGCGTGGTGGCTCACGCCTGTAATCCCAGCACTCGGGAGGCTGAGACAGGCAGATCGTTGTGAGTTCGAGACCAGCCTGGGCTACAAAGTGAGCTCAAGGCCAGCCTGAACGGCATAGTGAGACCCTGTTTCATAAAAAACAGGGCTGGGGATCTAGCTCAGAGGTCTAAGCGCCTGCCCGGCAAGCGCAAGGTTGTGAGTTCAATCCCCGGTGCCGCAAAAAAAAAAAAAAAAGAAGTTTGAACAAAGTTAAGAGCCACACCTATAAGTGCTATTAAATATTCATCTATTTTATTCTGTATTGTAATGACAAAGTTCATATATATGGGAGGGGACATAAAGATTAGAAAGAACAAATTTATGTCCCTATTTTTGTCCTAGAACATGCATGTTACTTAAATAAATATTCTCCTCCTAGACAGCCACACGGGTGAAAAAGAGGAAACCAATTGCTAAGTAAATGTCAGAAGGTTACAAAAGCTTTAAGAGCCTAGAACCATGCTCAAGGCTGTTGGCTGGAAGCTACAGGCCTGTGGGTTCACGGACAGAAGGGGTTCCTGGTCTCTTTCCTGTGGGCCTTGGGTTTGGCTACTATTGGAGAAAAGCCACCAACACCTGGGCTTTACAAAAGGATTTCCAAATAAACACTGCCCATTCATTTCCCCTTGGAAAAAGGCTAAATCGTCTCTGTTTGCTTGTATAACCTGCTCATCTGGGATCCAAACAGGGATCCAAAGAGGCAATTCCTTAAATTTAGGGTAGTCAAAAGTCCTGTGAATGATTAGGCAACCACCCCTTGCTGGCAGCAATAAAGACAAACTTCATGAAAACCAGCAGAGTATTGAAAGAGAAACTAGTAAAACTGAGGCAATGAGAAAAAGGAGCTTGAGGGCTGGGGATCTAGCTCAACGGTCTAAGTGCCTGCCTGGCAAGCGCAAGGTCGTGAGTTCAATCCCTGGTGCCGCAAAAAAAAAAAAGAAAAAGGAGCTTGGTTACTTTCCTAAGTCTCTTATTATATAATTGTCTTTTTGAAAAGTTTTTCTACCTTGTGTTAATATATGGAAAATAATATCATATAGATATGATAGCAACATAACAATATATTTACAAATTTATAGCTGAAGGAATTCAAATTCATCTCTATTTTATAGTTGCTTGACAAATTTCTTGGCAAATTAACTTTCTCCACTTCTTCATCAGTGTTCGTTCTTCCTAAAATAATGCATTACTGTTTGTCATGTTTGATCAACTTCCCGTGTGAGATTGTGCATGAAAACATGCGTCTCCGCCTCAGCAGCATGCATGAGTCCCAGGAGCAGCGCATTCCTAATATGCACATTCCTTCCCGAATCACTTTATGCCCGCTGAAAACCACAGATACTAGCTGCCCTGAGGATGGGACTAAAACATGGGAAAGCCCACTGACAGCAGCTCTAGAGCATCAAAGGGTTAGGGGGCTGCAAGATTTCTGTTAAGATCTTGTACATTCTCCTCTTCTGGGCAGGCAGAACGGGGCCTAATAATTGAGAAAAACTAGGCGGCATTTTATAGATTAAATCTTACCGAAGATTTTTTTTAATGAAGATGCCTGGCCTGTGAAATTTTATTTTTTATCAGTGTGTCTGAAATCTGTAATTGCATTCTTTGTTTGCTTTCTCATTGTTCAAAACTGTCAACTCTATATATCCCTTAGGAAGGCCACTATCCAGGAAACAGAATATCACAAGTGTTGGTGAGGATATGAAGAAATGAGAACCCTTATGCACTATTGGTCAGAGTGTAAGACGGTGCAGGGGTTACCTTCAAGATGCAGAAATAGAATTACCATATGACCCAGCAGCAATCCCACTTATGGGCTTATCTGAAAAAACTGAAAGCAGGATCTCAAAAACATATTTTTATTCCCATCCATAGTCATTGCAGTTTTAATTACGTGTGCTGACGCTGTAGCTCTGGGGTGAGCGCTAGCCTAGCATGCGGGAGGCTCTGAATTCCACTCCCAGTACTGAAAAACAAACAAACAAAATCCCCACAAAAGGAAGCAACCCAGTATCTGTTAACACACAAATGCATGAGCCAAGTGTAGTACATACTTACAATAGAATATAATTCAGGTTTAAAAAGGTAAGTTATGCTGACACGTGCTACATTACAGATAAACTTGGAAGACATTGTGCCAAATGAAATAAATCAGCCACAAAAAGACAAACACTGTAAGATTCTCTTTACAAGAGGTGTGTAAAGCAGTCAAACTCATGGGGACAGAAACAGAGTCGTGGTTGTGGGTCAGGGGTGAGAAGAGCAGATGAATAGCTGCTTCATGGGTACAGAGCTTGAGTATGGGAAAATGGCTTAGAAGTTTGGCTGGACAATAATGGCAATATATCTCACACTAACGAATTTAGAAATGGTTAGTGTGGTAAATTTGATTTACTTGTAATATGCTTTGTATCACAATTAAAACCTTAAAATTTTTTATTTGTGACTCTTAAGTTGTTAAGGACAGCAACAATGTTGCAAACACTTTTGGAGTCTAGGCATCTGGCACAGTGCCAGGATCACGGTGCCAGCGAGCTCAAGACAAGTGTGTTGAACATTCACTATGAAGATGACTAACGCATCGGCAGATGGGTAGAGCAGCCGTTTAAGAGCACAGAAAAATCTCATCCTGAACATGCCTGGGTGAGTGAGCAGATGCTCCCAGTAACCTGTGTCACATCTCCTGATCACTTCGAGTTGCAGCTATGATAGTATCACAAGCACTGGCAACACCCATGTCACACACCAGACCAAGACAACAGGAGGAAGGAAGACGCAGAGGGAGGTCACACAGGAGGGGAGGGATACACCCTAAAATCAGGCTAAAGATAGAACGCTGAACCCCTGCGCCACAGTTACAAGTCTCTAGGATCATCCTGCTCGCGGATGGCCTTGACTGATCTGTGGGGGACGTCAGAACACACTGATGACATGGGTTTTCCTATTGGCAGTAAAAAACAAAACAAAACCATTTCTGGGGCCAAATGATTCATACCTGAATAATTTCTGTGCTGAACAATGCTGGAAACCCTGGAGATGACCAGAATATTTCCTGGCAAATGCACAGGGATTTCAGAGGCCAAACAGGGCCATGCCCTTCCAGTTGCTGAGAGACACTGGATCCAGGGGAAGAATGTAAAACTAGGACTCATGGTGAGTCACAATGCAGCCCTTTAATAAAGCAGAGTGTCCAGATTTAGAAAACCAAAATACAGGATGCCCAGTTACATTTGAATTTCAGATAAATAATGAATAAATTTTTAGTGTGGCCCAAATCTTGCATGGCACATACTGTTGATCTGAAATTCAGATATAACTGGGCATCCTGTATGTTATCCAATAACCCAAGCAAAGGAGGGAAGAGGGTATCCAGATTGTTGGAGCCCAAATTTTCTCAAACTCAAGGTGAATTATTAATTTTGGCCCCTAATCCCTCCTTCATTACCAAAGAAGAGCGATATCCAAGATCTGACACAAATAACCAAGGCAAGCCTGGAACATACTGAAAATCTACTAGCACTTTCATGGCAAACGATTATTAATCCCTTAGTGTGCAGAACAAATATTTAGAGAGCAGCACCTATTCTATGCAAGCAGCATCCCAGGGGCCTAAGAATATAGTCCTATGGCAGCCTGACAGCAAAAGACAGAATCATGATGTTAAGGGAGCAAAGAAAAACCTAAAGAGAAATTTAAATAACATTTTATTCAACCTTATTAGGCATCTACTGAAATCTAAGATTCTGTGCCAATCTCAAATCAGAGGTGACTTCATCTTGCAGGTTGTATTTGCTGGTCATTAACCTGTTTTCAAAGACAGCTGTAGGGTCAGGCATGGTGGCACACCCCTGAAACACCAGCACTCTGGCAAGCTGGAGCAGGACAGTTCTGAAGCCAAAATTGTATAGGACACTTACATAATGATGACGTGATTAAAAGACAAGTCACAAACTGGGTTCCATCTACTCCTATCATTGGTTTTCTGGGGCACGTGAAAGACCCACAGCTAAGTGCTAGAGAGCATGGCAGACTTGATTTCAGGGCTCCCCAGGAAGGACTGGGACTCTACCAATCAGGAATGTCATACTTTGAAATTCATGTAAAACTCATAGAAAGTTATATTAACCATTTTAAAATAAACAACCTGACGGCATTCATACATTCATGTTGCTATGCAACAACCACCTCCTTTAAGTTCCAAAACATCTTCAACACCTGCAAGGAAACTCTGTAACATTAGGTTGTCATTCCCGATTCCTACCTTCTGGCATCCACAGGCAACCACCAATCTTTTACCCCTATGGATTTGCCTATTCTGGATGTTTCTGGTAAACAGAATCACATAATCTGTGAACTTCTGAGTCTAGCTTCATTCACTTTGCACAATGTTGTCAAGGTTCATTTATGTTGCAACGTGAATTCACGCTTCATTCCTTCTTAGGCCTGAGTGACATTCCATTTTGGGCACATGGCACATTTTGTTCATCCATACACCTATTGATGGGCGATTGTTAACATTGCTGCCTTTAATACTCCTGGACACATACTGTATTTGAGTGTCTGGTTTTAACTCTTAAGGACTATATATCTAGAGGAATTGCTGGATCATAGGGTTTAACTTTTTGAGGAGCCCCAAATGTTTTCCATGGAAGCTGCAGAATTTTATATTCTCATCAAAAGTGTATAACCAACACTTGATCAACATTGCTATTTTCTTTCTTTTTTTCCAGTATAAGCCATCCTAGTTGGTGTGAAATGATTTCTCACTGTGGTTTTGATTCACATTCCCCTAATAACTCACGGTTTTTAGCACTTTTTTATGTGTACTGGCCATTTGTCTATCTTCTTGAAAGAATATCTGTTTAAATCCTTTGCCCATATTTCAACTGAGCAATTTGTCCTTTTGTAGTTGAGTCATAAGAATTCTCTGTGTATTTTGGATACCAGGCTCTTGTCAGATACACATTTTGCAAATATTTGCTTGCATTCTGGAGGCTGTCCTTTTAGAATTTTTTAAAGAACATAAAGTTTTGCTCTGTCTCTTTTGTGTAGTTGTTTTGTTTTGTTTCTTTTTTGGTGATGTGGAGACCAAACCCAGGGCCTCACACATGCTAGGCAAGCACTCCATCACTGAGTCACATCCCAGTCCTTATTCCAAATTCTCGAGTGTGAAACCCTTCCCAGTGGTGAACCAGATGGCAAGAGATTATGATAATAGTTACAAAGGTCACTTTGATACAGGACCTGAAATTTCCTTTTAATAACAGGTTAAAGTGAGATCATATGAGTCTCTCAGTGGTGATGGACATGAGGAATTCAGATTACTCATGAAGCCTATGAGAATGGGGACTGGAAACAGAGGCAGCTGGAAAAGACGGTTTTAAGGAACAAAGGGACAAGAATTAATGACAAATAATGGTAAAATACAAGAAGTCATGAACTAGACCCCAAATTTTGTTGAACATGGGAATCATGAGAAGTCTTTAAAAAAATACAACACCTGATTTCCATCCATAATAATTCTGATGGGGGGGAGCATGGGTGAAGTTTGAACAATAAATTCACAAAAGCTCCCTGTGTAATTCTTATGTCCACTGAAGTTTGGGGGAAACTAAACTAATGGAGCATTTAAAACAGCAAGGATTATCTGTGCGTGGTGGTGCATGCCTGTGACCCCAGCACTTGGGAGACTGAGGCAGGAGGATCGTTGCAAGTTCAAGACCAGCCTCAGCTACAAAGTGAGCTCAAGGCCAGTCTGAATGGCATAGCAAGACCCTGTCTCAAAAAGACAGGGTCCGGGGATTTAGCTCAGTGGCCCAAGCGCCTGCCTGGCAAGGTCACGAGTTCAATCCCTGGTGCCGCAAAATCAATCAATCAATCAATCAATCAGCAAGGATCAAAGCTGACACTAAACCAGACTTGAAAGGAAGTAGGAGGCTGCTCTTTCAAAGTGGGAAAGTGAGAGTTGAAAAGGCTGGCAAGGAACAATTCCCCCAAGTCCAAAAAGCCATGGTGGAAACAAACCCAGTAAGAGAAGCTCTTTCCTGTTACCAAAATTGTCCTGAATGATCACATTTCTATTCTCCAACATGAAACATGTTATGATTTAGATCTAAAATGTCCTCCAAAGCCTCATGCCCTCATAGGTGGGGCTTTGGGGAACAAGGCTGTGTGATACTGGATTAGTGTGGGTGGCACTAATTAATAGCCTTGTAGCCTGCATGGAATAAACAGGGAAAGAAGAAGGAAGTCTGACTGCTTCCTGCCTGCCATGCCATAAACTTTCTCTGTCATGCCACCTTGCCTTGGAGCCAGTTGACTTGGACTGAAACCTCTATAAACGATGAGCTAAAATAAACTTCTCCTCCTTCAACTCGTGAGTGTCAGGTATTTTGTCCCAGCAATGAAACGGTAATCGAGACAGGACACCTAACTCAGTAAACTGAGATTGAATTACGAAGACTGCACCTGTCCCATTGGAATTTCTTGTTGTTAGTCTCCCTCTAAAGCTCCTATATTGATAAGCAGAAGTTTGGATATGGAAAAATGTTATTTCTATGGTGTATACAATTCTACACTGACCTTCATCTTAAAGTAAATACTTTTTGGAAAAGAGGAACAATATATATTTTAAAAAAGATCTAAAGCCAAGGTATTCTGAGGACTCCATGGAATTAAAGAACAATCTTAATTTAAAAGCTGTTTCTTTCATCAGAATCCTGACAGAGTTAATGGCCCTAAGTTCTGCTCAGAAGCCCAAAGTAGTTTCCCAACCTTAGTGAACATCAGAAGGACCTGGAGTGCTTTGAAAAAGACAGCTGCCAGAAACCCAAAGGACAGGGAGTGGGTTAGTGGTTGCCTAGGGCTGGGGTGGTAACAGGGAGTGACTACAAGTAGGTACAAGGATGTTCTGAGGATGATACAAATGTTCTAAAATTGGATTATGATGATGGTTGCACAACTGCAAATACATTGCAAAGTACTGAGCAGTACACTTAAAATGGGCAAATTTCATACTATGCATATCAAACCTCAATAAAAATGTCATTTAAAAAACAAGGAATATAAAGGATAAAGTTATAGAATCATCCCTATTCTGTAGCAGAAAAATTATTTAGCATTATTGTTTAACCTCATGAATAAGTAAGTTTTTTTTTAATTCTTAAAGCTTTTCATAGAAACTTGCAGAATATCACATCCCAAAACAGCTCCCTAAATCCCACCCCAATCCATTCCAATTCACTTTTCTGGGGCAGGAGTCGGTCATATGCATTTCTTTTTCTACCCTTCCAGGTGCGGATAATGGACTCACCGAAGAGGGATGACCCACCCCGGGTGTGGGTGGCACTAATCAATAGCCTTGTAGCCTGCATGGATATAGTCAGGTTTGAGAGCTACAGATGGAAAGTCAAAGATGTAATAAAAAAGGATTGGTATCTCATTTCTCATTTTATCTCATTCTACCTTACCACTAGTCATCAAGGATCTAGTCATAAATTAAAATTTTCCACCAAAAGCAATGATAATCATAGTCAAAACAGTAATTTAGGTGCCATATGTGGGGCAGAAGGAAGCTTATAAGATAAAATCATAAGCACAGACAGTGGGATAGCCAGCCTTGTTCCAATAGCACAGCTGGAACATCTGTTTCAGTGTGTCTACAGAATGCATGCATTCCTGTGACACTCTAGGAACTGTTTCATTTCAGATACATTCTGGTCATTGATGGACCACATTTACGATGGACCACATTTATGATGGTTCTGCAAAGATTATAATGGGCCTGGAAATTTCCTATCACCTAGTAAGGTCAAAAGTGTCGTAATGTCAAGTACAACCCATTACCTACATGTTTGTGGTGATCCTGCCATAAACACACCTCCTGTACTGCCACTTGTATGGAAATACAGCACAAACAGGCATGACAGAAAACTATGGCAAATGTTTAAATATAAAAATTTTTATAGTAAAAGACACATTGCTATTAATCCCCTTTAAAATATTCCCCTTTGCTTTGAAGGCACTTATTCTATCATTCTTGCCACTTTCCGAAGCAAAATTCTGGAAATTCTGTTCGTGCGTGTCTAGTTGCACTGTCTTGGCTGAATCAGTCTAAAACATTTACCTTTCATGGCCATTTTGACTCGGGAAGAGCCAGAAGTTGCGTGGTGGTAGATCTGGTGAATAAGGCGAATGAGGACACACTGCAACCTTTTTATGAGTCTGTCTTTCCGTGGGACGGCACTCAGCAGCAGCATTCCTTACATTTTTATCACAATTCATAAGGACACCCATGGAGGAGGGCTCCCAGAACTGCTTCAAAAAGTAGCAAGAATGATGGAATAAGTGTGCTCAAAGTGAAGTGTTTTAATGGAAAATATATTTCACAGTAATAAATGTTAACATTTGATGCATATTTTTATCACTCCCTCATACAATTATATATGGTACATACTACTTGATAACGAAAATAAGTGACTACGCTTCTGACTTATGAATTTACTATCAACTATACTATACATTTACATTATTTTAGAGTATATTCCTTCTACTTGTAAAAAGACTTTCTCTGTAAGACAGCATGCTGCATGGCTCTGAAGCCATGGAGTGCAAATGACCTTCTTAGCTGTGCAGAGATGCTCTTTGATGTCCAAATAATGGCAAATAGCTTAAAGACAGAGCTCTCAGGACGTTTCCAGTCATTAAGTGATGTGTGGCTATATTCTGTTCCACTGAACTCACAATGCATCAGGATATGTTAAGAGAGAAGGACTAAAAGAGTGGACAGAAGAAGGACAGAATAGAGAGGGGGTCTTGTCTTTACTGTACCCATTTGTAAGCCATTAGATTTTGAGCCATCTACATGTGTTTACTATTTTAATAATATAGAAATTATAATGCTTTAGCTTTCAGTTTATATCTCACAACATTGACTTCCACACTGATAAGAAGTCAAATAGATAGGGGTCCATTTCTGATCCACCAGGCAAGAAAATTGAGGCAAAAATATGTTATGTTGATTTTTAACCTGTCTTTTTATTTTTATATTTAACTATGAAGTGACTCAGAATTTGAACTCACACAATTTACAGTCGTCTACTTAATGAGAA
>RJWT010021242.1:0-17632 GCA_004365215.1 Cuniculus paca | reverse complement strand
CTTCTTTCATAAATGGGACAACTAAATTCTAAGCACTCTAAACTGCTTCAAAATTACATAAACATTTACCACAATTCTAGAATAATTCCACTATCTATTTAGGGAAAGACAATGTCAATAAAATAGGTCCTTTACCATGTCACTGGTTACTAGCATTTTTCTCTTTATGTTTCTTTCAAACAATTTCTGATAATTACTTTTGAGAAGCAGGCTTCCATCTCATTATACTGTATTCATAATGTCCTCAATCTACAAAAGCAGGTTGTATACAAAACCTTAGCGCCTTTGTGTAAAGGAAAAGAGGTAGGGTGGACCCTTTTCAACCTTTTCCTTCTCTGCAGGGCTTTGCATTCCTAAGGATGCCCCCCACCCTGCTTGGGGATGTTACCTAACTCATGAAATTATATTACTCAAAGCAACAGAACTTCAAAAGCATTTCCTTCCCAGTGCCTACCATAAGATTCCTTTTGGCATAAACTGCCTGTTGTAATGTGTTAATTATCAGACTTCTGATGACTTTTCATACTTAAGTCACAAGCTACAGAAGAGCAGTGAGTTTTTAAAATGGCTTTGTTACGCTAAGACCTGCACATGCAAGAACAGGCATCAGCAACTTGCTACTGCTTTCCCTACTTGGTCCCCAGTCATGCCTGCCTGGCCAGCTGGCAGAGATATCTGGATGCTGACTTATTTGACGTCTACTGGGCCAGGTTATCTGGTCATGGTAAACACTTTTCTATCGATAACTTGCCATCTTTTCCCTCTTGCAGCATTTCTGGTGGGAAAGTTAAAGAGGAATCAACAGCCAAGTTGGAAATAGGACAGAGGAATTGACTCAAGGATCACAGACTCTTCAAATTTCAGTATTCATTGTTCCCTTCCATTCACACTCAATCTGGAACCTTTATTTTTCTCAATTCAAATTTGAGATTATAATCCAAAGAGAAGCTGGATTGAAGTTTTTAAAAGATTAATAACAGTGCCCTAAATGCTCTTTCTCTTATTTAATCCTTACAACCCCTTGTTTAAGAGAGTATTAAAAAAACAGTGAAGGGATTCTCACATGGAGTGGGGCTATGCAAACTATTAGTCTTCACTTGATACTTCCTAAGCCCTTTGTTTTTTTTACATTAGTCATGTCATTTAGAATGAAAAATTTGATTTCCTACTGATTTAAGTGCAAACTTGTCATCTTAGACTTCAAAGTATCTGAAAGATATGGTTGTGAGATTCCTTTTAAAATTTTAATATACAATTTTTCTGACTGTATCATTGCACTCCTCATAAACTATCCCACTTTCTTAACCAACTTAACTGACAACACACTTGCTAGACTATTCTCCAGTATCATAGGCTCGACACTTCTTCCCTCAGTGAAGTAGTGTTATCATTAAAGATGTCAGTTGTGTTTGTTCACAGAACAATTTATGCCAGTTGTGGTTACTGTTGTAAATATATAATTTAACTTAGTACTATGTAAAGCAATGAAGTATAAATAGGAAAAATGATAGCAGCAGCTAACACTAGTTCAGTACTGATTACCTGCTAGGCATTGTTCTTAGTGCTTTATGTGAATTAACTAATAATCTTCACAAGAACCCTAGGAAATGATACTATCATTACCCTTGTTTTACAGAGGAAGAAGCTGAGCAACTTGCCCAAGGCCAACATAACAAGTAGCAAAGCAATTTAACGCTAGAGATTAAGACTATAACTACTAACTCAACGTTAAGTCTCTATAGTAGTTGTTTTCCATGAAAATCAAGTTGAATGCTTTGGAAAGAATAAAGGTGAAACATACAGACACACACAATCTGCTGTTAGGTGTGGGACAGTCACTGTAACAGCTGGGAGGAAATTTTAGAAACATCCAGAAAGATTCTGTATTCACATTGCTTTGCAAGAGATTTTAATCACTCTATGTTAAAGAACCATAAATGATATAGGTCAGGGATTGGTAAATTCTTTCTATAAAGGGCCAAATAGTAAACATTTTAGGCTTTGTGGGCTATGTGGTTGCTGCTGCAACTACTCAATGCTGCTTTATAGGATGTAAACATAATATGTAAATAAATGAACACAGATGTTTCAGTAAAATTTTGAAACAAGTAGCAGGCTGAGATAAGATTTGAATATAGTTTGACAACCCCTGAGACCCACACTCCAAGAAAAGGCTGAGGGCTTAGGTTAAAAGAATTTTTATATTTTAAGTTAAAAGAAGTATAAAATATGTAACTAATACCTATATGATTCCCTGCTTTAAGTTTTTTCAGGGTGTGGTTAACCAATTAATTGTCTTAACTTTGTAATATATGAGGGCAACTCCTGTCTTGTAAGGAATTTGTGCCTCTTTTCTTGCCTTTGTGTATTTGCCAAAGCTGCCATTTCAACCTGGAAATTCCTACTTCCTCACATCTATTTGAAATCCTACGTCTTCAAAGCCCATTATCTAACCCTATCATCTCCTTCAGACTAGATATGATCTCTTTCTCCTTTGAAATCCTAACATTAATTTCTTCTTCTTACACTACTTACTTTGGTATGTCTTCTTTACAGTTACCTGTGTATTCTAATTACCCTCTATTTGACTATAATCTCTTTGAGGACATTTTCTTATCCTATACAACACTCAGCAAAGTGCCTTACATATAGCAGGCTTTCAGGGCATAGCTCTTTAACTGTACTCTGGCTTTTTATTGTTGTTGTTTTATTTTTTGAGATGGGGTGTCACTAGGTAATTCAGGTTGACCTTGACACTGTTATGTAGCCCAGGTTGGCCTCCAGATGACTTCCCTGCTTCCCTCCACTAGGATTACAGGTATGTACCACCATGCCCAGATTTGTTTTGTTTCTTTTTTTGAGGGGGGGTGTTTATGAGACAAGGTCTCACTGTGTAGTTTAGGTTGGCCTTGAACTCACTATGTAGCCCAGGCTGGCCTTGATCTCACCATTCACCATGATCCTCCTGCCTCAACCTCCTGAGTGCTAGGACTGTAAGTGTGCACTACCATGCCTGGTCCACGCCTGGCTTTGAACACTGGCATTCTTTTGCTTTTAGTGTATGAGTGAACAGAACACTATACTAATCTCTTGAACTACTTGATCCATAACCCCGTACACCACATTTATGATGTAACTTGATTTATCACTTTATCAGTTTTAAAAAGCAGTTGAGATTAGTATGGATGTACCTGTGTATAAAACTCATCTCTGAGTAGGGTGGAGTGGTGCATGCCTGTAATCCCAGCACTTGGGAGACTGAGGCAGGAGGATTATGGTGAGTTTGAGGCCAGCCTGGACTACACAGTGAGTTCAAGGCCAGCCTAAGCTACAAAGAACCTATCTTAACCCCTTCCCCCAAAAAACCAAAAACAAAAAAACCCTCCTGTCATCCCCGTTGCAAAATTACCGATAATTTGAAAGCAATTATTAAAATTTCTACCTCCCAGTCAATCTTTCGGGAGTCAGTACATTTTATGAATACATTTAAATGTTACACACTTAAGTAAAACAAATAATACCTCATTCACATTTGAGTTGAGGATTGTGCCTTACCTACCTTTGTATCCCTAGCAATACCCAGATGTGTCAATGTCTAATTCACTTCTTTTACTGAGTGCTTAGGGAGTGTGGCCTATACTCAAGAAGGGCTGGGAGAGGAATTTAGGTTTCCTGATTCCCAATCCAATATTACCAGTCTGGAAATACTCTAATTCAGGAGGGCAGCAGCTTTTCAGGTGCACCCAAATCTGAAGTTCCCATCCTGAAAGACTGAGGAAGGCTGCCCACCATCTTTCTCTTCCTGGTACTGTCAATGAGACTCAGCAGCTGTGTTCCCACAGCAGTACCCTGGATATGCATGTCTGTAGTTTCAATCACCAAAAAGGCCAATTTTAGAATTTCTGAATGTGTAAAATAGTCTACTTAAACATCATGGAGAAAATATCTTCACTCAAGAATGTAAGATTAGCTGGGCATGGTGGTGCACACCTGTAATCCCAGCACTTGGGAGGCTGAGGCAGGAGGATCGCTGCAAATTCCAGACCAGCATGGGCTAAAAAGTGAGCTCAAGCCTGCCTGACTTGTATAGTGAGACCCTGTCTCAAAAAAATGACCACATCCCCTCCCCCAGCCAAAAAAGAATAAGGTAAGATCTCAAATGTTTCCTTGGCATTTTTAAAAAGCAACACGAAAATGTTTCTGTGCTGGAGTGAAGAAGGACTAGGAATGCTATGTATCTAGTTCACTTATTTTCTCCACTGAGAGGTAGTGAAGTTCACATTCTAACAGAGCTACAGCAACAGGGTCTAGTTCTAGTGCATTATTGTTTTAACACTGTCAGCTTTTGCTGCTTTAACCATCTTAATCTGTAAAATAAACAGGAAGCAGACCAAGAGGCCTAGCCTCAGTTAAAGAGAAACAATTTAATTACAAAAATTATACTTACATATAATATTTCTAGCTATCCTATTCCTACTACTCCCTCCCCTAGAACTTTAGACAATAGTACAATCACCTTCAATTAACAAAAGAAAGTATGCTACCCAGATAGTTTACAGCCAGTACAGCATTTTTATCTTTCTGGAAGCTACCTATGAAAGACAAGAGCCATTGCAGGGCTCTCTGGGTCACAGGGAGAAAAAAATCTAGGAGAGTTAATTAAGGAATAAGAATAAATTCTATTATTCAATCTAAGAATTTATGAGACTCCATTATGGGTCAGAAGGCTTACAATTTAGTGGAATACAAACTATAATAAAAACCTCAACAGGGTAAGTACCAAGAGGTAAGTGCCCCGGGAGGAAGCTACCAGTCACTTCGGTATCATGCTGATGGATTAAAACATTCAGGTAAGAGACAGGAGTAGTACCAGCCTGAGAGAGGAACCCCTGGGTGAAATTCCTCCAGTGAGATCGGTGGAAATGGACGCTACACTAGCACACTATCTGCTTATCTGCAGCTTGGCTAAGCTAGACCTCAAACAAGATTGTGCCAAGAATGACACCAGGTTAACGAAAGATATATTTATATAAAATACAAAGACGGTGGAAACTGGAGGCAAAGAAGTCGATCACAATTGCTGTTGACTTAGGACCTGGGCGGGAAAACTCAGCAAGACCCAGGCCCAAGCTACACTGGGGATTTTCTACCTCCAAAATTTCCTCTTTTCTGTCACCCAGCCTCCACAACACTTCGGCACCTCAACTGCGTGGACTCCAGAAAGGGGTCTTGCCTAAAGTTCTTCGTCACAGTCTAGCCATAACTACCGCGCTCAAAGCTAGTAAGGTTTTCGTTCACTCACCAGGTAGCTAAATCCTGAGTCAAGGACCCGGAATCTATCCCCTGTCTGCCCTTCATTCTGTCACCTGGGTGCTCAATTCCTTCGATTACTTATCTGCAAATTCTGGGATTTTGAGGAGACTGAGATTGGATTCAATGATCTCCGAGGTTTAAAAGCTTCCCGACCAAGAAGCCGGCACCTGGAGGCACCGGGCGCACGGGCCGTTGCACACACGAGAAAGCAGAGGTGTCCATCAACCTGCCTAAGGTCACCTAACTGTGTCGCTGCAGGGGCCAGGCCATGGCTCACGTCTCCAGACTTCTAGTCCCGGGTTCTTTCTCCTTCCGCCCAGCAGAGACAGGCGGCGGAGGGTCCTCGTCCCGCAGGGAAAAGGTCGGTCCCATTCCCGCGCTGTGAGAGGGGGCGGGGAGGCCTTACCTTCCCAGGTCGAGTTCGGCCACAGACTCCTCCCTCTCAGAACCCGAATCCGTCACCCACTCAGGACTTCTCAGAAGCCCCCGTCACTTCTGTCCGGCTCGACGTGTCCACCACTGCCACAGAGGCCGCGGGTCCCCGCCCCCTCCCCGCCCCCCAGACGCGCCGACCAATCCACGCACAGATCCTCGGAGACCCGCCCCCCCCTCCTCGGGTTGGAGAGGCCTGACGCCACGAGACGCTCGACCTCTCATTTGCCTTTGCTCCACCTTCTCCAGAGTCCGGTCTCCTCCACCGAGCTGGCGGGAGAGAGTTTGTCCTGCCGGAAAGCAGCACGCCGCCGCGGCGTTTTACGACGTCTGCAGTGACAGGCGCTGGGTACCCCCGGCCTTCTCTGCGCCCCGGGAAGAGCCAAGGCGATGTTCGGTGCCGGGGACGAGGACGACACCGACTTCCTCTCGCCGAGCGGCGGGTGAGTGACTGAGAAGCGTGGGGCAGAGGGCATGGCTGAGACCGGAGGAGGGTTGTAGAGGGTAGATCTCTTCTTCCCTCCACTTCCGGGTCCAGGTCCTTGCCACATTCCGGTGCTTGGACTTCCCCATCTGGGCCGCCTTCGCAACTGTGCTGAGTCTGTGGATCTGGGTCCTGGGCCCAGCATCTCCCGTGATAGTGTGACCCGGGGTTTCGCGCTTTGCTTCGTGAGTCACAGTTTCTCAAGTAAAATGGGGCAGATTGCTGATGAGACTGCCTGCTTCAGTATTTACGAGAGTCAGTACGAGACTTTCTCTTCACTGTTGACAAAACGGTGACATTGTAGAACCAGTACCAGGTGAGTCAGCTCCAATAGCATTCAAAACCTAGCTCGGAGGTCATATTTAATGGTGCGTTCCCTTCTTCCACAGCCCCCAGCAGAATAAATTCTCTCTTATTCCCACGACTATCTTTGCACACTGGACCTACTGGATTATAAGCTCTGACTAGAAAGAACTGCTTATATTGTTCGTTTCTATTTAGCACTCAGCATGGTACCTGGCACATATTGAGTGCTCAGAAAGTACCCGTTGAATGAATGTGAAATTGTACTTTGTAAGTCTTAAAGCTTAAAACCAACGTGAAAGACTGCATTCATTATCCCTTTGCCATAAACGTTGTATATGTACACATAGGCAGCCTGGGATAGGAGTCTTTAAAGGCAGGCTTTGCTTTATCTCTTTCTGTAATTAGCGTTTTCACTTATGTTATGTCTGCAGAAACCTTGACTTCAAATTTGTTGGCTGCCAGGCTCTGGTCTTTGCAGAGCCTTTCTTTGAAAGTTTGAGCTTTACAAATTTTGTGCATACTGAAGAATGCACCGAAAAATGTTGAATACATCATCATATCCTCCTCATTGTATATGTAAAGAGGTTACAAAGATGTTTAAGCTGTGGTACCTGGCCTCAGGTTGCTTCCAGACCTATTGAAGACTTCAATACATGAATGACTATAAAATGATTCATTTATTTTCTTTCATTCATTCTCCCTCTCTCTTTCCCTCCTTCCTTCCCTCCTCCATTCTTTTTCTTCCCCCTCCCTCTCACTTTGGACAGAGTCTTACTATGTATCCCAGACTGGCGACAACCTTTGATCTTACTGCCTCAGCCTTCCACATGCTGAGATTGTAGACATGCATCTCAATGCCTGGCTCTCTTTTGGTCTTAAATAGACTCTTGACACCGACTAGCTCTGTATCACCCACTTTATATCTTCTTTTCACTGTCACTACTTTGTTCCACCCTTACTCCCACGTTAAATGACCTGCATCCATTTAGTTCCACTTTGAATTCTTTAAATTGCTCTGTTAGAGTTAAGCTGTGCTTTGGTTCCTTTCTTCCCTATTTCACTCAAGAAACATTCACTAAAATCTGTACAGTCCAGCCTTCCTGCTGCTATTGCCTTTGTAGTCAGTCTTTTGAATTAATGTTTTTGTACACACCTGTTTTGTGTGTAGCTGTGTATTAGTTAGGCCTTTTGAAAATTTCCAAGATGTATTTTAAATTCGTATTCTTTACTATGTGAAAGTTTTTGAGAAAAGTCTGTAAAGGAATGTTAAACTCATGTATCAGGCAATCCACTGCTGGCTGAAATTACAGCATAGGCAATAAACAGTCATATGCCCTTTTCTAGATTCCAGATCCAAGATAACTTCTTATCGAGTCAACTATTCTGTTTTCCTGAGCAGGCATATCAATATCTTTAAGTCTAGGCATATCAGTATCTTTAAGACTAGACTTTAAGTCCTGTCATGTGACTGTGTCCCTAAACATAGACAACAGCTAACTTGATGATAAAAGACTTAAGAAAGAAGGTTATACTGATAATTTATGTTTTCCCCAACAGTAACTAGGAAAACTGAATCCAATTTAAGATTGAGAATAGGGAAAGTTTATCAGCATTCTCTGATTTTGCTATTTTTCCTTTGGTTTCTCTAAGGAAGTGGAACACATGTCAGTGGACACTGCAGCTGCTTTTCAGTTCCTCTTTTATAACTGTAATTTACTTTAAATATACTTACTAAAATCTCATGTTTCCTAACTACAATACTTACTTGAGCCTATTTAGTGTATTCAAGTCTAATAGAAGTGGGGGTATTAGTGCCTAAGTTGGTTGTCTAAAGTTTACAAGTTTCTGGGTCTTTTAAAGTCCCTGGTTAACTTAGAAATAGTAATCAGAAGGTATACTTTTTGTTTCTGTTTTGTCTCAACCCTTTTTCTACGTTTGTAGGGATAGGTATGATATATGAAGAAATATGTGAATGCTTATTTACTGCATGGTATTTAGCTTTAGCTAATAATCAGGGTTTTTTAGTTTGTTTGTCTGTTTTTAGACAAGGACTCAGTGTGTTGTCCTAACCCCTAGGTTTAAGTGATTCTCCAGCCTCAGTCTCCTAAGTATTAGGACTACCAGTGTGTACGACCACAACCAGTGTGTGTTATACTACCAGAGTGCACCACCACTACTAACATATTAGGCCTTTTGAAAATTTCCTAGCATGTCACCATGCCCAGCATTTTACAAAACATTTTGAAGGGGCCAGTTATGTATATATTTGTTTTAAATTTTATAAGAAATGTGTGTAGGGAAATCTGATCAGCATAGTGATGATAAAGTATAAAGGTGTAAAAAAGATAACCCCAGAACTGATCAGCAAAAGGCATTGTATATTCTATAAAAGATATAGAAAAGTCTACATTCTTCTGTTGATTCTTCCCCCACTGCTAGGGGTATAACTTTGGACAAGTCATGTTCTATTCGTTTTTTTTTTTTGGTACCAGAAATTGAGCTCATGACCTCAGGCTTGCCAGGCAGGAACTGTGCTGCTAAGCTATATCCCCAGCCCTCACTTCCCATTCTTATCCATCTATAGCCTAATCTCTTAAGTAATGATATTTGCCTTTGATGATCTTGAGATCTTTCCCAGTTCCATAGTTTTGTGTTTATGCTAGTATCACTATAATTTCAGGTCACATTGTACATTGATCAAGCATTCTCTCTCCCTTACGGGAGTGTGTGAATTGAGTAGGCATTTGAATGTTTTTACAAAGTATATAAAATAGTGTGTATTTATTAATAGTCACTGTATTGAGTGTATGTGTATATATATATATATATATATATGATCATATTTACTCCTTACTTCTGTATGAGGTAGTAGTTTTAATTAATTTTACAAATAATTATTTTACAAATGAGAACAGCTCAGAGAGGTAAGTTGCTCAAGATTGCACAGCTAGAAAGTAACAGAGCCTGGAGTTAAAGTCAGGCAGGTAGATTCCAACAAATATGTCCATTTGACATTATCATCATTATACAAGTAGATATTGATGTCATGGTTCATAAAAGAAGTTCTTTACCAACAAAAAGATGTAGTTATTAAAATATATCAATACAGCATAAATGCATGTTTTTGTTCTTGATGAGAAAAGAAATATGAAAGTGAGGTGCGGTAAAGACCTAGGCAAATAAATTCATTCATTAACTAACATTTATTTTTAAAATATAATTAATGCCATAATGACTTTACACATGAATTTTTTAAGAATTTATTTTTTAATTTTTTTGGGAGTTTTTTTCGTTTGTTTTTGAGAGAGTCTTGCTGTGTAGTTAGGGTGGCTGTGGACTCATTAACTCACTATGTAGCCCAGGCAGCCCTGGAACTCATCATGATCCTCCTGCCTCAGCTTCCTGTGTGCTAGGATCACAGGTGAGCATCACCACACCCAGTTTTCCATGAATTATTAACAGATGTTCAAATCTAGAGTTAGGAGGTTTATTCTTGCCAACATGGGAAGATTATGTGCATTTGAGAGCACCTTAGAAGTGGAAAAATGTTGTAATTCACAAAAAACTTATACTACTAAGAGTGTATAGCATTGATTTTTTAAATCTTAGTAAGAAATGGAATTAATCCAAAAGATAATTAGATTGGCCTTGCTTTGGACTGATTATACCGTGATTAATTGACTGACTTTTAGGACATCTAGGGAAACAGTTTATCAGTGACATTTTAGACTTTACTTTGAAAAAGAGCATACTGTTTTTTAAAAATTAAGTTTATTGATGCAATTTAGATATACACAATGATCATATTCATGATAGGGAAGTGTACCTGTGTATGATATATCATGATTCCTTTTTTCCCCAATCCTCTCCCCTCCCTTCAACCCCTCTTTCCCTCCTTATTTACAAAGATTTGTTTCTATTTTATCCTTCATTAATCATTTTTTTCCTTTTTCCTTCCTTCCTTTCCCCCTTCCCCCTCCCTAGTTCCTACTGAACAATTTCTTCCTATCTCATCATATCTGTTGTGCATTTTGGTCCTTATTTACTTTTTCAGTTTCTCACAATGGGATACAAGGCAATATTTACATGTTTGTTCAATTTATTTCACTTAAGAGTGTGCTCTCAAGATGCATCCATTTACCTAGAAATGTCTCAAGTTTACCATTCTTTGTGGCTGAGTAGTATATAAAAAAACCACATTTTTTATTGATTCCTTGATTGATGGGCATTTGGGTTGTTTCCAAGATTTAGCTGTTACATACTGTGCTGCTATAAACATATGTGCTTATGTATTGCTGTGGTGTGATGCTTTTAATTCTTCTGGGAAGATACCCAGAAGGAGAATAGCTGGCTATTCCCAAATACCCAAGTGGGCCCTCTAGTCCTAGTTTTTTGAGGAATCTTCACACTGATTTCCACAGTGGTTACACAGTGGTCTACCCTCACACCAGCAATGGAGAAGAGTTCCTTTTTCCCCACAGTCCCTCTAAGATATGTTATTGGTTGATTTCTTGATAATACCCATCTTTCTGAAGTGAGATGGAATCTCAGTGTTTTAATTTGTATCTTTCAAATGACCACTGATATTGAACATTTTTTTCATATATTTATTTGCTATTTGTATTTCTTCATCTGAGAAGTGTATATTCATTTCAGCCATTTTTGGATTGAGTCTTTAAATTTGGGGGAGAGTTGGATTTTTAAAAATTTTTTATATGTTCTAGATATTTTGTCTGAGGAACAACTGGGTAAAATTTTTCCCATTCTGTAGGTTGTCTTCACTCTGTTGATGATTTCTTTCACTGTGCAAAAACTTTAATAGGATGAGATCTCAGTTGTTGATTCTTTGTAGTATTTCCTGTATGATTGGGATTTTGTTCACAAAATATTTGCCTACACCTACGTCTTCAAGAGTTCTTATAGCACATTTAGTGTTTCTGTTTTAATTTTAGATCTTTCATCTATTTTGATTTTAGTTTAGTGCATGTGAGAGGCAAGGGTCTAGCTTTGCTCTTTGGCATGTAGAAAGCCAGTTTTTCCAGCACTATTTATAAAAAAGGCTATCTTTCTTTCAGTGAAAGTGTTTGGCCCCTTTGTCAAAGGTAAGGTGGCTTTCTGGTTGTGTTTGGAGTTGTTTCTGCATCTTCCAGTCTGTTCCACTGATTCTCAGTTGTGTTTTTTTTTTTTTTGCCAAGCTGTTTTTATCATGGTATGTTTGTGGTATAATTTTAAGTCAGGGATTGGGATGCCCCTGCCTTGCCTTTGCTTTCAGCAGTTTTTTGCTATTCTAGTGATGCAGAATTCAGGGCCAGACCAAATGGAGACATGGCACCAGAGGGACTTTAGAAGGCAGTTTTATTGTGCTAGCGGGCTGATGAGAATCTCAGTTCCAAATCTCAGCCCCGATTGAGGTTACCAATCATTTATGTATGTTTCCAAAAGGAAGTACAAAAGGCAGATAATGTAATATCCTATGGTTGGTTACACATGTCTTTATCACTAATTGCTAGGCAGAATTCACTCTTACAGAAACAGCAAACTAAATGAGGTTACTATCATATAACACAGAAGAATCCATCATTATCTGAGACCAGGCAGAGGTGTCCTTGAAGTGATAACTCTCTGGGACTTGGACGTAAGTAAGACATTTCTTTCTTGGTACACTTATCTGGCAGTTGGCACCTGGGATGTCAAAGCTAATGAGTTCGTAGCTTTCTAACCATGGGAACAGGCCATATCTCCCAGTCTCATCCTCAAACGGTGTTAGAAATCTGCTTAGTATTAGAAATACAAGTTTTAAAATTTTCTTTACATTAAAATAGCTTCTCCACTAGGTGTTTTCTGGTTCCAAATGAATTTTAGAATTGTTTTCTCTAGTTCTGTGAGATATGCTAATTGCATTTTGATTTGAGTTGCATTAAAATGTATAACAATTTTGGGAGTATAGCTGTTTTAACTGTTGGTTCTTCCTACCCATGAGCAAGGGGTATTTTCCATTTTCTGATATCCTCTTTGATCTCAAAAGAACATACTTGCAACATTAAAATAGCAAACTGTCTTAGTTACTTTTTTCTCCATGCTGAGACCATTACATTCCATCCCTTGTCAACTTGGCAACCAGAAACATTTCTTTAAACTGGTTTCCAGGTACAAAGACATACTTACTCTTATCATTTCACAACTTGAACATTATAACACAGGTTTAACAATCCTTAAGAACCAGTAGTAACATTATGTGGTGTTCTGTGGCTTTCTTGTCAAAGCAAAGTCTTGCAGTTTTGTAGTTTTGAGGCTGCAAAGGGTGAAGACTTGCTGCTTTTTGTGATGCCTTCAGGCCATCTTTTCTATTCTCCTGTTCCTTCTCAGCAGTCATGATTTCCTCAGCTTTATCTTTTGCAGTCCACAGTTTTATTGGAGCTTCTTTACTGGCCAAACTCACAATGTTTTAAATCATCCTGCTGGGCTGTTTGCTCTTGGTAAGCAACATAAATCTGGCTAAAAACCCTCAATAAAGCCATGTCACAGCATCAACATTTGACTGCCTTGAAATTTCTTCTACCAGATTAATTAATCCACTACCCTTAATGTTAGTCTCAGGCAAAGTCTCTAGACAGGAGCGAAATACAGACAAACTTTCTTCCCAGCCATAACATACATCATCTAGAGTCCAGCAGCCAATGTAGTCCTTCTTTGCAGCAAAAACCTCCTGAGCCTGGTCTTTACAGATTTTCTGGTCTTCTGAGCTCTGACCAGAATCTCCCATATAGAACAGCCTAAGATGTTTCAGCTATACTATTCCAGGTGACCTCTCTGAACCTGTCCAAACTCCTCCCACAAACCATTCCCAAAGGCTTTTGAACCACATGGTCAGGTACAGTCACAGCAATGACCTCACTCCACTGGTACCAAATTCTGTCTTGGTTACTTTTTTCTCATTGCTGAGACAAAATTCTCAATGCCCAAAATTAAGGAAGGAAAGGTTTATTTAACTCATAGTTTATAGAAGTTTCTATCTACAAATCAGCTGGCTCCAAGGCAGGGTGGCATGGCATAAGGGCAGCTCTTCATGGTGGCGGAAGACAACAAAAGTTGAGCAAAAAGGGAGCAGAGCAAGCCTCTTCCTCCCTTATATGGTAAGCAGGCTACCACACCCTGTGGGGTGTAACATTCATGTCATCTCCCTGCCCTCCTCTTGCACAGGATGAGGATGTTTACAAAGTGAGGACCCAGGTCCCCTGCCAAGGCACTTAGTTAAACTTACCAAGTTGATACTATGTATCAATCATTACATAACCCCAATATCCACAGTTTACTGAACATTGTTTTTTATATCAATTATTTGCATATAAGCAATTATATATATATATATTTTTTTCAGTTTTCATTTTTTTATTAGTACCTGTTTGCCGTACATAATGATCACATTAATGGTCAGGAATTTAGCTCAGTGGCATAAGCATAATGATCACATTCCTCTTGGCGAATTGTCCATGTATATAACACATCTTAATTCTTTCTTTATCTCTCTCCTCCCTCCATCCTTGATCTCCTTCCCACTTGAGCAAGGTCCCTGCTAATTATATTTTAAATAGGTTCTAAGTGTTGTAAATTTTCATTCTGCTGTCCCAGAATCTTACTATAGAAAATCTGTCCAAATTGCCATGGCTAAAAGGAGTATTTGTTGATATTTTATTTAAGCCAACTCTGCTTTTCCTCAAATAATATACTTGCAATCTCATTCAAACCTATTAGTCTTTAAATTAACCATTCTGGACCCATTTACAGGAAACTTAAAGTAGTAGGTTCTTTGGGGGAAAAAAGGTAACATTTTTGGATCACAATGAATTTATTTTGTAAAATTCTAGTATGTATTTATGTGTACATTAAAATTATTTTTTAAAAGTCAAAAAGTTGTTGGGAAGGTGCAATGTTTACATCACCTAGGCTAAGAGTGTTTTTGGAGAAGAGGAGATGAATTAGACTAGAATTTGAGTTCCTTTATCTTTTAACCCATTTTGTGTTGCTATAACAAAATAACACAGATGGATAATATATAAAAAAAGAAATTTATTTCTTACCCTTTTGCAGGGTGGGAATTCCTCCAATATCATGGTGCCAGTATCTGTGAGAGCCTTCTTCCTGCAAACAGCCTTAAGCTCTTTTATAATAATTCAGTTTTGATCAGTTTATTAGGTTGGAGCAGAGCCTTCATGACCTAAACACCTTGCCTTAGGCCCCATGTACCAACAGTGTTCTGTTGGGGATTAAAATTCCCACACATGCTTTTAGGGGAATATATTCAAACCATAGTATTTATTAAGCATATAATATACTAAACTCTGGGCAAAATGTGCAGTCATTTGGTGATTATAATGAACAACTTCTGTTAATTCCTATACAAAAGCTTCCCTGTGTATTAGTCTGATTTCCTATCTCTGAAACACACTGCCCAACATTCACAATTTAAAGGCAAAGAGGTTTAATTTGAACATGGTTTCAGGGAATTCAGTCCCTGGTCAGCTGGCTCCAAGACAGAAAAATCATGGTGGAAGGGTATAGTAGAGAAATGATGATTAGTTCATTGCAGCCAGCAGGCAAAACAGAGGAACAGTGCCAGAGAGGAAGGGGCTAGGAACCAGATATATTACCAAGGTCATGCCTCCATGACCCACCTAGACACACCCAGAAGAGTGCTTCAATAATCCCTTTGGCAGCTCCCAAGCCAATCGAGTTGGGACAGTTGACTTAATCACATACCCTGTTTTATATCTCATATTACAATTTATAATTACATATTAATGTTTGATTTCCTTGTAAGACTATAAGCTTGAAAATAGAATATAATTTTGCCATCAATGTATACTCAGCACTCACCATAGTGCCTGATGCATATTTCTTGAATGAAATATAGAGAACCATGGGAGTGTCTAATTTAGTTCCTCCCCAGGAAGGGGAGGAACAGGAGTGTCACAGCAGAGGGAATAGCACAACAAAGGCTGAGAAAAGTTGCTTTATGTGAGAAAAGTTCCTTAGGGAAACTGATGCACACAGTTGGAGATTTGAAATGGCCACGTACGAAGGTGGGGAAACAAAGAGGTGAATCTGGAAAGGCCTTGTGAAGCTATTTTGTGCAGTTTGGATTTTTATCGTGGTAGTACTGAGGTATCATTGAGGGTTTTAAAGAGAAGAGAGAGTTAGTCAAGTTTGATTTTTAGAAAGATTGCTGTGGGTACACTGGGGAAATGGGTAAGAAGCAGGGAAGAACAAGGCAGTGAGATGAACCTGGAGGTTTTTTGCGATAACTGAAGTTAGATGTATATGTTGGTGGTCTGAACTAGAGAAGTAGTAGTAAGAATGGGGAGCAATGAATGGGTTTGAGAATATTTAGAAAATAAAATCAAATGGACTTGGAGGTAGGGGGCGCTCAGATTTCAGCTTTGGTTGGGGATATTTGCAGGTAGAAGTTAACATACCAGGCCTGAGACTGTCATCCTTAGAAAATCCTGCTCACAAAATTGGCATTTGACTGGCATCTGGGAATTTATTGGTGAACACTTCCCTACACTGCTATAAAGCTCTCCTTAAATGGCACACTGTGCCTAATGTAGTTTATAATGAACACTGCCTTATTCTTGGAATCAAGAATTTTGGTGCATGCTTGGCAAGAGGTGTCATGCTTGGCAAAAGGTGTCTTCTATGTGACCTACTCTCACTAAATCCCTCAGTCACTGGGTATCTAATGAGCTTCCTTGATAGATCATGCTTCTCAAAGGTTGTTACAACTCATTGTTGGAGGATATATGTCTTGGTCTGGACATGTGGTATATATGTGTTGTCTAGTACTCAGGACCAAGTTCTGGGCTGAGGATACAGATTTTAACATGTCACCATTTCAATAGTATTTGATATCAAGACAAACAAATTGCCAAGGGATTGTGAAACCTTGAGGACATGGACATTTAAAGATTGGACATACAAAGAAGACATGAAAGAGCTAAATGAGAAGCCAGAGAGATGGGAAGAAAACAAGAGAGGAATCCAATTAGCTTTATGAAATGTCTTATTTGGACCTGTGGAAAGAGGCACATCCCCAAAGAAGTCAAAGGAAGAGTTTGTTTGAAGATGAATAAATTAGTTGATGGTGTGAGAGAATAGCAGGAGGTCAAATAAGAAAACAACTGGTAAACTGGGTTTAGTAACAAAGGTTGTTGGTGACCTAAGCAAGACCAGTTTTAGTAGAATATGTTTTTGTTTTTGACACTGGGTCTTGCTATATTGCCTGTGCTGGTTTTGAATTTGAGATTGTGCTTCAGCCCCCTCAATAGCTGGGATTACAGGTGTGCACTATCACACCTGGCTATCTTCTCTGATTTTCTTTTGCAATTTGGAGACAGGCTCCAGAACTTTGTGCATTCTAGGCAAGTACACTCCCACTTTGCCATGTCCACACCCCAGTGTTTAGTATAATTTGGAGGCACATGGTCTTTAAAAGAGATGATAAAAGAAGATCCTGCATGTTAGATAAAATGATGGAGGGGTTATGTTTGTTGAGTAAGTTTGTAACACAGTTGCATTGCAAGCTAGTAAATTAAGCTGCTTAGGGAGTAATCATTAAGGGTGATAGGAAACTATGATTCACTAAGAACAAGAATTTACAGTTTGAGTAAACTTTAAGGAGCATCTAAACTAATCATTTTGCTTTACAGGTGGAGAAACTGAGATCTGGGGGGTGGGGGACCAACATCTCAATCATGGTCCTGTAGATAGATGGGTAGGATCAGTTGGATGATTTTAGATCACAAAAACAATCTTTATTTCCAAGACCATTAACTGGTACCTCCAATATTAAGTGGTGGGGGTATATAGTCAAAGAGGTATTTATTTGAGGTTCAAGGTGAGCAGCTTTTATAATGATTACAGGTTTGGGATATGTTAAATGAAATTTTATTTTCACTTTCTACTAACAGTGCCAGATTGGCCTCTCTTTTTGGGCTGGATCAGGCAGCTGCTGGCCATGGAAATGAATTCTTCCAGTACACAGCCCCAAAACAGCCTAAGAAAGGCCAGGGAACAACAGCAACAGGTAAGTTAAGAGGC
>RJWT010021241.1:0-17654 GCA_004365215.1 Cuniculus paca | reverse complement strand
GATGACCAAGTGCAGGTTGGGAAAAGAAAGAAAGAAACTGATTTTTTTTTCTTTCTCACTAAATATCAATGTATTTGTGTTTTATTATCTTGAAGATTCTCTAGGTAACTGTCTTGATGGGAAATAAAACTTGAATATCCATGAGGGATTCAATCACAGTTTCCAAGTGTCATTTAAATTCCATTATTAACTTTTTCACTATAGTGAATGGTGATTAGCCTCTTAGGGAAATGCTATTAATAATACAGTTGTATGATTGTGTGTAATTACTGAAAATCCAAGCATAAAATCCAAGCATATTTTATTTATTACTTGTATGTTCATATATGTGTTATATAATGGGTAGCTTATTTGATAGGCCTTTAAAAAGAAATATTTCTTTTAAAGAAGGTGAGAAGTGATAAAAGTATAAGCTACTTTAGTAATTAACCAGTAAATCATGTATTGCTCACACAAAATGTCTTTACCCATGACACGTATGGCAAGACCGTAAAGGAGCAGATGCACTTACCATTTTGCTACTTTAAGTGTTCTTTTCTTAGAAGATTTGTTTCTGACTTCAAATTTAAAAGCCAAAACAAAATTTCTTTGTACTTCGGAAGATAAAATGATTAACATTTTAATTTTAAATAATTTATTAGTACTTAAGGTAGTTTCTGATTGCTCAGCTGTGTTCAAACTGTGAAATTCATCAAGCTGAGATTTACTGTTAGTTGGGCATGGTCAGGCACATATGTAATCCCAGCACTAGGGAGGTTGAGACAAGAGGATCACCACGCATTCAAAGCCAGCCTGAATTTAATGGTGAGTTCAAGACCAGATTGAACTACACAGTAAGACCCTGTCTTTAAAAAAAAAAAAAAGCACAAAAAAAGGTAGGGATATATTGTTTGTGCCCTTTCAAGTATGTATATTTTATGTCAATAGCCAATGAATATCTTACTTTAGAAATTTTCAATGCAAATTTTCCTCGAAGTTCCCCCTCCTTTCTCTCCCCTACCTTCTTCTTCCTCCCTTCTCCCCACCTTGTCTCTTCCTTTTTTCCTGTTTTAATCTTTTGAAAATAAAACTCAGAGCTCACACATATTAGGCAAGTGCTCTACCAGGTAGCTACATCCTCAGTCCTCTTTATGTTTTACTGTTTTTGAGACGTGGTCTCGCTAAGTTTCCCGAGCTGATCTCTGACTCGCAATCCTCCTGTCTCTGCCTCCTTAGTAGTCCAGTCTGCAGGTCTGCAATAATATATTCAGTAGGCTTTTCTTTTTGAGTAAACAACTTTATACTCAGATCTAGAGTTTATACAGTTGAATCTTTTCACCACTACCTCAGACATCATTAAACGTGGTATAAATGGGAAATGTGAGAAAAATTTTGAAAACCAAAATGTAAATGCAATTTTGAAGCATTGCTAAAAAGGTGTAAGAAGTAGTGAGTTATGCGAGACAAGTTTACTTACCTATAGTATCTCAAAACATAGAAACAAATTATTAAAATGATATGAGGAATAGAGGAGTGCATGAAACAAATTTGCTTAACTATAAAATTCAAAATACAGAAAGAAAAAGTTAGATATGTTCACAACTAAGTGCATGGGTAGTTCTGATTGAAATATAATCACAGAATACACTTGATAAATGCTTTCTTTATACCAGAATTTCACTTGAATAATATTATTTATTTTTCACAATAGCTCTATGAGTTAGTTGCTTTGTTTCTGCTTTATGGAGAGAGAAACTCAGAAGTCAAAACATGAGACTCGTAAATTTGAGGAACACACTTGAAGGAAGGCAGCCTGACTTTAAATCAGTGCTTTCATCCACACCTGAGACTGAAATGCTCCGCACATCTTCTGGAATCCCTCTAGTATGTGTAGTAACAGAGAACTGGTGAAATACACATAGGATATGAACTAAATGATAGAGTTTAAAATGCTTTTTTATAGATAACATGGACCTTGAACTGGATTTCTATACCAAAACGCTATTATAAGTATAGTTTCTAGTTCAGAAACCTCTTTAACTGATGGTTTCAATTTTCTGTGCTAAACTTATGGATCAAATCTGCTGTGATTTTTGTAGTACAAAGTACTTGTCATTTAATATCCATTTATTAAGTGTGTGCACTTCGCAACATGAAAATATTGTACTCTATTAGGCACATGTACCCTAGCAAAAGTAACAGAATTATTGAATCTCATGTGATAAATCATATAGTAAGCACCAAATACGTTCATAGTATTTTAGGAAGACACAGGAGAAAGAGAGATTTGTTTTGGCCTTAAGATTTTGGGAAGACTAGGGCCAGGGATCTAGCTCAGTGGCCTAAGTGCTTGCCTGGCAAGCACAAGGTCGTGAGTTCAATCCCCGGTGCCGCAAAAAAAAAAAAAAAAAATTTTGGGAAGACCTCAAATTAAAAAAGTGTTTGCATTTAATCTGCATTGATCTTTAATCTGGATTACAATATTAAAATTCAATCTGGAATTCATAATTTGAGTCAGATTGGAGAACTAGAAAAGAAGTAAATAGATGTCCTCTCTTTAGTATGCCAGATATCCTTGTAATGATGTATACTCTGGAATATATTTTCTTCAACTATAATTGTCAAAGAGTAATTTCCCATAATTCTTATATAAGGTTTAAAAGTGGGCTTGTGGTTTATGATTCTTGTTTACCCAGAGTTCAACTAGCATGATATTTGAAAATGTGCATAATACAGAAGTCATAATATGTGGTTGCAAATCTTTAATATTTCTGAATAAGGAGATTGGTCATCTTCCCCTATCATTTAATCTGAGTAGTCTTTCACCTACTATGAACAGTTTGGCATGCTAGAAATGACACTATGGGACTTCCAAGGCTAGTTTATAAAAAGTCAATACATTTCTATCTGCTTTGATAGATCACTTGGTCCTGGAATCTTGAGCTACTATAATGACAAACTTGACCAACCACTCTTTTGGTCTATGTTGATCCATGTTCAAGACAACCCAGTCAGGATTGCCAGGTGATCTTGGCCTTCTGTCTCAACACCATGCTTGAAACCTCAGAACTGTTTTGGATTTTACAGAGACGCCCATCCATCCGGTGAATATTACACGTGGCTCATGTCCATGGCACATGGAGGAGATTCTCCCACCAAACATCATTCCAAATTCCTGACCCACAAAATCATGAGCCAGAATTAATTGGTTGTTGTTTTTAATCAACTACATTGTGAGATAATCCATTACACAATATTCCGCAGCTGGAACAAACATGTTCAAAATTCTCTTCATGCTAAAGTACTTGATTTTATGGCTTTTCCTAACTATAATCTTATCTCTCTTCTTCACAAAAGTTGTTAACTAGTGAAGAAATGACAGATTTATGAATTGGGGCTTTAGTATTAAAGTGTACATAAAATAAATGTGTTCATACATATTCATATATAAATACTCACATATATAATACTCATCAGGTCTCCTTGTACTAGAACATTATATTTATTACAATTATAATAGTAATTTAGCATATTTTAATATGTTCTTGGTGGGGATTACTTTTTGAACATTTAGCTATAAATCAAAAGTATGTTCCTGGAAGAAAATTAGTTTATTTCTTCCCACATTTTGTGCCAACTCTATGGTGTTCTGTTAACTCTACAGTGAAATAAGAGTTAAATGGAGAGAAGTGCTCCAATGAAATACAGAGTCAAGAGTGTATCTCTTCCCAACATGGCAAATAGTACATTTCCAGTGATCACAATGAGCGCTGAGCTAATACTTCCCATGGCAAGTGTAAGCCTGGAGCACAGTAATTCATATTCTCATGCATAACATGGGGGTACAGAGAGGAAAGTCACAGTATCTTATTATTGTTGAGATCCAAAATTTTGGCCAGGTAAATTTTCTCTTGAAATTGTGTAAATGGTGCTTGCAAGGGGGGCATTCATTGGTTAAGAAGTCCTCATCAGTAGTAACCACTGACTTAGGGTAACTCTTCTATGATGGTATAGCCAATATACACAACCATGGTGGAACAGAGAGGCCTTATTTCAAAGACAAGCCAGTCAACTAATTTGCACGTGAGCCAAGTAATAAGCCAAGACAAAAACAAAAAAAAAGTTTTGCTGATTTTGCACCTATTTCATAGAACAGTGCTGACACTTAGAATAATTTCACAGCAATCTGAGTCCTTAATACAATCTAGTAAGACTGAAAAGGTATGGACTCGTCTTCCTTCCTGTTTGATTGTGCTCCAGGTATCTGAATGTGACCGGTATTTTTTTCTGATTCTCATCTCTCATCTCTGGGCAGATTCAGAAGTTCCAGCATGGGACTTCCAGAGGGAGAGCAGAGCCAGGAGATGGAAGGAGCCTTGGCCCCCAAACTACCACATTAATACTCACTAACCAAACGCTAGTGCTGAGCTCTCCTGAGAGTCACTGTATTTCAGGATTGCCTTTCGTATGTTTTAGTTGTTAGAGTCACTTGATTAATGTGACCACATATATTCCAGGCAACCTAGACAATCTCATTCTCTAAAGAGATAAGTATATTATTTAAAAAAATAAATCACTGAAAAAGGCCATCAGTCGCAACAAGGAATTCCCCTCTTTAGTTTTCTATTTCTGTTAGCACTATCTGCATTTTCCCCAAAGTCTCAGCCTCAGAACATTGGTGTTATCGATGGCTTTGTGTTCTCATGTGTAATTGGTTTCCATCTTAAGTGGAGCTGGAAGCCTCAAAGATTTCCTGTCTAGTCCTCCTTCAGCTGCCTGAGCAATTTGACTAAATTCAGTTCATTTTGTTGATCACCATGAAAGCAATCAAACCATAAATTGTTTTTTCTCAGTATGTGCCCAGCAATGTGCTAGGGAATTGGTTAGTTAGAGACTAGCCAGGAGATAAAAAAATGTACCAGTAATTTGAAGAGCAAAATTTTCACATAAAGATTTGTTAACTAGCAAATAGAATTTATTAGGGATTCCAGGCCTAATGAAATAAAAAACGCAGAAAGCAGCTATTCCGTAGGACTCGAGTGAAGTAAGGAAGAAGGAACTAAGAACTAAGACGAGGAATCACTTGGAGGATGGGAATAAGATTCCAATGGAGGAAGTGCGATGACCAATGGTGAGGTGTGCCCTGCCGGGTTACAAACCCTGCTGAAAGGAAAAGTGGCCCTGGCTGTACCTGAAGGGTGGCCCAAAGAGACTCAGAAGCCTACTCAGCTTGGATCAGTTTGTCTCTCAGCCATCGGAAGGTGCCAGCAAATAAATAAGTGAGAATCTTACTAGAGGGTCCAGTCAAGCCCGACCTGGTCCCTACTAATGGCTTCCCAAGTCTTTAAAAAAAAGAAACTGTCTTAGGGTCTGCCATATGCATATAATATATCTTAATCAGATTTGATCACTTTAACCCCTCTTCTTTTTACCTTCTCCTACACTACTCCCTTTCCCCACAGCCCCATCCCAACTCTTTTCTTTTTGTTTCCTACTATCTTTGCCTTATTTTACTCATTTCTTTACTTACAGCTATTTTATATTAGAGAAGTTATTCAATATTCAATTTTCTGTGTCTGATTTATTCCACTTAGCCTTATGACCTGGAGATCTGTCCATTTTCCTGCAAGTGACATGATTTTATTCTTTATACCTGAATAATATTCCATTGAATAATATTCATATATATATATATATATATATCTCCATTCTTTATCCATTTATCTGTTGATGGGCTTCTAAGCTATAACACAGAAACGACCTTTATGCATTGCAAACAATACTAATATAAAATCTAAGGATAAATAAATATAAATATAAAAAGACAATATATCATGAGCATTCTACTTTTTTTGGTTTTGGGTTTAGTTTGGAAGACAAGACTAGCTTAAAATTTTTTTGAAAACAACATGATGGGACACATTAAAACATTAATACACATTATAGTCTCAGTAAATGCAGATAAGTCTTTCAATAAAACAGACTAATCATTCATAATAAAAATTCATCAGAATGAAAGAAAATTTACTATCATTTAGAGAAGCACATGGAAAAATCTACACTGGCTGCCCTTTTTAAAGGTGAGAATTGAAGTTTGTGTCCCCAGGTCTGGGAATGACCTGAAGATGGTCCTATGATGTTATCTATTCAGCACATCACCAATCAATTACATCAACAAGACTAACAGAAACTGATGTGGGTGAGAATGGTACCATAGTACTCACTGATACCATGATACTGTGCATGAGGAATCCAAAATAATTTAAATATACTCTGCTCAAATGAAAAATATATTTCTACATCACTGGGACACATGGTCAATATGTAAAAATCAAGAAAAAGTGAAAGAATATCTTTATTCTTTTCCTTTTTCCTAGTAAGATTGATTTTGGATAAATGACTTCTTGAGTTATAAAATAATAAATTTGTATTGCTTTAAACAACAATCACAACAAAACCAGAAATATATGAGGATGCAGGTGGGTCTTTTAGTAAGGTCTGCTTTTAAGTTTTAATTATCTTCTTCCACTTTTTCTTTTAACAAGTTTAATATCAGGTCAGGTGGCAAAGGAGAAATATTTCCAGAATCCCACTGTAGTATTACAAAGCAGCACAAAGAAAGGTTTGGAACTAAGTTAATAATGTGACAGGTGGCACAGGAATCGAAAAATAACAATAAAATCCTCATTTCCCAGTTGCTCAGAAACCATTTGCACTGAAACTTGAAAAGCAAGGATAATAGATACCTTAGTTACTTTCTCATTGCTAGGGCAAAATACTCAACACCCATAAGATAACAAAAGAGACCTTTATTTTAACTCATGGTTTATAGAGATTTCAGTGCATGATTGGCAGTGCAGAATGGAAGAGGGGCTTGGCAGCAGAGAAAGAGCTCAAGACATAGCAGGCAGCAAGCAGCAGGTTTGCCTCCTTCTTTCCCTTTTTATTGCATCCAGGCTACATTCTTATTGGTTGGTGCCACCCACACCTAGTGTGGGTCTTCCCTATTCAGTAATCCATCATCCACATACAGAACTATGCTAAACCAAATAGTGGACTAATCCAATATGGTCCAATATCATACAGCCACATCCAACCACCTCCCAAGAGCCCCACTTATGAACTCATGAGACTTCAGTGAAACATGTTAATACAAGTCATAACAATAGAAGTAGGTAAATGCTATTACAGGACTCTATAATATGTATAGAGTACTATAGAGAAAGACTCTTCATCCAGAGTAAGAGAGTGAGGGAATGATTAAAGAAGGGAAAGTTGACACTCCAGCTACAGTTCAAAGAATGAGAATTAGGTAGATGGGTCAGAGTTGAAGAAGGAAAGTTTTCCATGTAGAGGAAATAGCAAGGGTAGAATTAAGAGTGAGTTAGAGCATTACTCGTATGATGAATTTCAAGTTCATGAAGAATTACTCATATGATAAATTGCAAAATGCAGCAAAAAGTAGTACTATTAGGGAATCATGGGCTAATTTGTCTTTTTTAATTTTTATTTTTATTAATAGATGTAAGAAAAAGTCTGGGATGATGAGGCAGGAGAGTTGTGAGTTGGAGTCTTGTCTGGAACATTAGACCCTGTCTCAAAATAAAACAAAGAGAAAAGAATAAAAAGGCTGGTGGTGTAGCTCAGTATGAAAACCCCGAGTTTAATCCCAAGTACTACCAAAGACAAAAACAAAAATGTTTGTGGAGAGGAGTCATGATCATAAATACAATCCTGAAATTCCATATTGCCAGGGTGAACTCAATGTAAATTCTACAAGAATTAGACACTTTCCTCACCAGTGGATCCTAGATGCAAATAGTACTCGACACATTGGATAGACTCAAAAACTGTGTGCTGAATGAATGAATGAATGATGAATGTTTATTGTAATTAAGCATGGTGAGCACAGTAACATTATTCAGTTGTAGAAATTTAGGAACTAGGTGAATAAAAACCTCAACCCCGAGAGAATGTTCTGTGGAAAAAAACAATTGGTGCTGGGAAATGCCAATGTTTGGTCAGCACTGGAAGCCTTGAGTCTGGATAAAGTCACCTAAGGAAGCAGGGCATGGTGGTGGATACCTGTAATCCGGTGTTCTGGGACGATGAGGCAGAAGGATAACAAGCTGAAGTGCAGCCTGGGAAACTCAGTAACTTAGTGAGATTTTGTCAGAAAATATAAAACAGAAAAGGACAAGCTGTGGATGGAGGTCAGTGCAAATGCCCTGTGTTTAATTCCCATATTGGTTGGGGTTGGGGAGGAAAGCATAAATGGAATAATAGGGGTAATAGAAAAAGAGGGTTATAGCAGAGCTTAGGAACTGTGAAAAGTTAAGATAGGAATTGAGTAAAAGTCAGAAATAAAAGAGTTTGGGTAAGACTTTGAAGAAAAAACAAAGAGGGAGAAGATCCAGAAAGAAGCAGTGATCAATGGTTTCAAACAAAGCACAAGTCATCTTACTGGATTTTAACTGGATTTTCACATCTATATCTGTAACTTACATATTTCCAGTAAGCCTTACCAATGGCTAAAACCAACCATTTAAAAATGCTCACTGCTTTTCCTCCAGTCATCTACTCTGAAATCAATTTCAAAAACAATAAACGAGGCCCTATCCTCTAGGTGGGACTGTTTTCTACTTTGAACCCAATTGTATTCCATCGGGATTTGCACGTTCAGCTTTTTGGATAATGCCTGTGTATTCTTTTATTGATCAATAAACCCTCTCGAACTGACCGTAAGTTTTCTGAGGGCAAAACTATGTCTCATTCTTTGTATCTCCACAGATTTAGCATGATGCTTAATTTAAAACAAAATAAAATGTGTTTAAAAAAAACCCCATCATATTCTGTACACTGAAATAGATTTTTTTTCTGATAATTGTATTTACACTAGATCTTAAAATTTATGTATGAATAAGACCATTCCATCTATTTGGTAGATTTTTCCAAATTATTTTAAAAATGAAAATCTGGAGTATCGAACCAAGCATGTGACAGAAAAGACTATAAAATGGTTCTATTATGCTCTATCAACTCTTAAATGGAAGGAATCCAATACATATTTACTTTATTACATTATTTTGAGTTGCTATCAGCCTTGAAAAATGGCTTCAGGTTGTGTGAGGATGTGTCTTTATTTTATTTCATTGTATATATTTTAATATGCTTTGGAAATGATATAAAAACCAAGGATGGTGAAAAAGTGAGGGAAGGAAGACAAGCAGTGGATGACAGAATAAGGATTTTGAATGAAAGTGACAGATTGAAATGATGGGTTAAAGTAAATGAGGTGAAATTCAACAAGAATAATTCTGGATTATTCAGGCGAGGCAGCAAGGGTGAAAGAGCAGTGGGAGGGTTTTAACCTTTCAGAAGAGAAGACATGAGTACTTGAACTCTGTTAATGGGGATGGATATGAGTGGCATGGAACGCTCAGAATCTGCATACCCTGACAAGTGAGTGGGTACAAAGATGAAGTAGAAAAAATCAAATGGGACTTTAAGAATCTGAGCTTGGATAACCCAGAAAGGTGAAGACATTGACAGAGACAGAGAGGTCAGAAGGGGCACTTGACTTGGGAATTGGGTGAAAGGAAGCACCGTTATTTCAACATTGGGTATGCAACTACTTCAAGTGGAAATAAAGTCATTTCTTATTTGAAAATTAGGATATTGTTGATTTATTCCATTTTAGGCAAGGCTGTAAATCACTTCACGAATTTTAAAGCTACACAGCATTGAATAAGTGCTTTGTGCCAGCAACAAAGCAGGGTGCTCCATAGGCATCATCTTTTCAGGACTTGTACAGAGTCCACTGGCAGCTGAGGAAACTGAAACTGACAACTAGGAAAGATCACTCAAGATGTTTAAAGATATTTTAAGACATCCAAAGCCATATATGGAAATCATTGGTGTTCATCTTAATTCAATACCAAATTTCTATCATTTGGTAACATTTCCACCTAACACAGAGAGTTCCATATTCTATTTTCAACTTGCTGGGCTTGGTAGGTGACTTTGTTTCCCATTTTGTCCTCGCTTTGGCATTTTTCTCAGGTGATGAAGCCATCCTTCCTTGACCTCCCATTTAGGAGGAGCTCTGGCATTTGGAGCTAGAATTCTGAGTTGGATTCATCTGGGTAACTAAGCTGGCCTTACCACTTCTACTTGAAAAATATCTTGGATATAATCTGACAGGTGTGTCTCCAGAAACTCACTTCTGGACTTTCTGTGATTGTTTGAATGATTTCTTGAAAAACATATTGGACTTTTCTGAGTCAAGAAGATAGGATAGATCTTCCAGATAGAAAAATCACATGACAAGCACAAAACAGAAAAGGTAAGTAGGTACAATTTAACAGTTTCTTTTTAGGTATTGAGGATTGAACTCTGGGCCTTCACCCTAAACTGTATATCCAGAGCCTTTCATGTTTTAGTTTGAGACACATTTCACTAAATTGCCCAGGAAATACTTGAACTTTTGTTCCTCCTGCCTCAACTTTCCAAACTGCTGCAATTACAGATCTGTGTCCCAGCGTTTGACTGACTACCTGGGCTGATGATCTTAGTCATACTTAGTCATACTGTGGTCAGAGGGAAAAGTCTACACATTAAAGATAACAAACACCACAGGGACTGTTCTCTTTCAATTTCATCTTCTCAAACATTTGCTGTTAATTGAAGTCTTTGATACTGCATATTTATGTGTGTGGTGGATTAAAAACTGGTGGCCAGCTGAACTGAATCAGCGAGGGGCTGAGTGGGGAACCCACCTGAGGATTGTGGCCAACATAAAAGAAGAACTGGAGAAGTTAATGTCGTCGGTTCTCTGTAGTTGTTGTCGTTTGGAGCTGTTGGCTCTCCTGTTGCCGTGGGTTCTCCTGGAGGAGCTTGCTGAGCTTCTTTCCTGATGTGAACTTGGTTGTTCTCATTGATGGAGGAGCTTGGGACCTTGTTGTCACTGCAGAGAATGACTGCAGTTCACTTTGGGGCAGCTCTGGTCCTTACTTTGAGCATTACTTCCTGACTCCAGAGGGGAAGATGTATGCTATTCAGTCTCTAGGAGAAACTTTATCACGATGGCTTCCTGATATCAACTTGGCTGTTCTCATAGTCAGAGGATCTTGGGATCTCATTGTCACTGAGCATGGCCGTGCTACTTTTCGGGGGACCCCTGGTCCTTTCTTTGAGCATTGCTCCCTGGCTCCAGTGCAGAAACCTCAGCCTACTGGCACAGATCGTTCATTCCACTGGCACAGACTTTCTGGCTTGCACCACTGACCTTTGGGCCTTCCCAGCACAGATCCCTGAAACAGACTTGCATGAGTCATTGTCATGGGCTCTAGGCCTCCAGTTGAACTCATGGGAGGCATTGTCAGGAACCCTAGGTTTTCAGCTAAACTCATGCAGATTATTGCCATGGGATCCAGGCACTCAGCTAGATTTTCTAGGTCTTTAGTGTATAAACAGATACTGTGCATTTTCTTTGTATTCAACTCCCTGGGTGGCCATTGTAAATAATATTATAAATCATGTGTTTTGTATATAATTGTTCTCCTTGTAACCCCGGACTACAACAATGTGCATATGTGATAGCCAGGTGGGTGTAAGTGGAGATTGTGTTTATACAGGAATTATTCTTAAAGGAAGGTGCTAGAAACTTCTCTTTTACTGAGGTGAAAATGTTTGGCCTTCAGGCCACCATCTTGGACTAGGGTTCCACAAGGAGTGGCAAAGAAGATGACGAAGACCAATAACTAGGAATAAATGTAGCATTCAATATAGAATAGCAATTATTCTTCACACTTTCTCATGTTAAATTGTACATCCTTCGAAACAATCGAGAAGGGACACTCTCAGTTTCCTCATATCTAAAAGCATATAAAGGCAAGGATGAGGAAGCCACATTGCCTTGGATGGTATTTTTGATACTGCATTTTACAATCTGTACCTTACTTAGCAAGTAGTGAGCTCAGAATAGTGTCTGGCCATGAAGAGCTCATTAAATGTTAGCAACTATTACTTTTGAGTAGTTACTTTAAATTACTATCCATGCTTCCAATTAACATTTTCCATTAAAGTAATTTATAGTTACTGATGATAAATCTATTTACACATGTAGAAATAGAGACATAGAGAGATGAAGTGACTTGCCAAAGATTAAATAGGAAGTGGTGAAGTTTCATTCTAAATCTGTGCTTTTAACCTGTTCTGCTCTGTTCTGTTGTGAATGAAAAGCAGGAGAGAGGCTGAGATCCACAGTAGTTTTGGATATTGCTGCACTAACTGTGCAGAGCTGACCTCTGAACGTTTTCAGCAAAAAGTCAAACCCTATGCACTAAACCAGATAATCGTAGTTTTCTGTCACAAGCTGCTAAACTTAATTCTAACTATATAATGTCTTAATTTCTCCCAAGGTTGCTGTCACTTCTAGGTCATTAAATGCATCTTCCTTACAGATCAAAGTGAAGTTCAAAGTAACAGCTCTGGTTGCCCTTTCCATCTCTGTGAGATAAGATCGTTAGTAACATTAGTGAGGAAGCTCACAGGAAGCTTGCGTTTTAGCAGAGTTGGTATTCCTAGAGGATGCTGGTAGATGGAAACCTACAGCTGCCATCGCACCTTTCCCCAGAATTCCTTTGTCAGCTGCATCAGGAAACCATCATTCACATTGTCACATGCCCAGCATTCAGGTATTCAGCAGGACGCTGCTACCAGCACAGCATCAGAGATTTGTTTTTTACTTCAACAAGTCAAGCACGTTTCTAGAGTCATTATTATAAATGTAAGAGAAATACGTACTTGACTGGTTTATATCTAAGGATTCCTGTTGATTAATTCATGCTTTAAGGAGCCAATGCATTTTGAAAACTCATGGACCACTGTATTTAATGTCAACACTTACTGCTTTAATTCTACTGGGAAAATCTAACAAAATATGATTTGAGTTTTGCTTTTAAATGTCAGATGTCAGGACTTGACAAAAATTATTTGGTATAAATAGGACAGGTAAAATATTGGGCAAAATCATAAAGAAATTATGATTTAAACTCACAAATAATTGGAAACAGTAGAATTTAATTTATTACTATTACTTCTATTTGGTAGTGCTATTCCATAATGATGTTTAGCTACACAGTAGAAATATATTTACAGTTCATATAATTTTAGACAACTTCAATGATCTATCTAAATATCCAAATTTACATGAGCACATTTTAGTAATAAGCTTTTTAATTTAATTTTGCAACTTTTCTCAGATGAGAAAAGCTGAGAAATTTCTAGTCAGTTGCTGAGCATTAGGAAAAAAAGAAAGAATTATGTTGTTTAAATTTTAGATCAGAATTACCAACTAGAAAACCTTGTGAAAACTGTTCCAGTTTTTATTACTGTCTCCTAAGAAGTCAAGCACAAGGATGATTTAATTTAAACTAGAATCTTCTCAGATAGACTCTGAGGTGTAACACTGACATACTAAAGTAAATACCACAAAACATCCTTGCCTTTGAAACATAACCACTGTCATAATGACCATTTGCTGGCTATAGGTTTCGAGCATCCAGTGACCTATGACATTTTTGACAAATTATGTACCATAGTGCTCGCGACACCTTGTTAAAATGAAGCCAGAAGCCAGTAAGTTCTCAACCCCTCTTGTCTTTAAATTCATGGGTTAAACAGCAACAAGAGGCAGCTAGGACAGAAAACAGACATGGCAGTGGCTAAAAGGAAATGAAATCCTAATCCTCTTCACTTTGACTTTTGTAGCTGGCTGTACTATATTGTGCTTCCAACCATTAAACTACCTTAACCTTTGAAAGAGCCAAACCAGTTAAAATTGACTAAAAATTTGCACATCACCGCACAAGATTTGATTGATTTTTATTTGAAAATTGCAAGGAGGACAGAAGCTTACTGTAATATTTTTAAACAACGAAATACATTTCTCAGTCACCTCTGGAAAAATTGATGTCATCTGAAAAGTAATGTGGAGAACACTTTTCAAAGTCACAAGTTAGTCTACCTACAAAATGTAAGTAGCACTGGGTCAATTTAGGCAGAGCATACTGAAGCGTAAATAGAAATGGCTTTTTAAAATGCATTTAAAGTTAACTTTTTAAACAACAACTTCAAAGATATACACTAGTTTTATACATATAACATAAAACAAGGTTAGTTAGTATGTAGTTTAAAAATATCTCTATTTTTGAGCTATAACCATTTATTCCTATTTGACAGAAAAATCATGAGAACAATGTATGTAAAATAAACATGTGCAATGCAGTTTGTCCATGATAAAAATAATGCAGAGTATTTAAAATTTATTTTAAATCTCTTGATACAAGGAATGTTCTGTCAACCAGAATTCTAAGATAAATTAATAAGATGGTCAATAAGCTTACAAGACATATTGTATTTTACAAAAGAAATGCTTGCAGTTGCACAAATGGGACAGAAAAAGAAAGCTGGTATGTTATGAAATATGAAAACATGTTTTAAGCAAGCCAACCAACATGTCTGTGCCATTTTAAGTGAAAATTACAGTACTATAAAACAATGAATGTAAAAAAAACACCCCATAACTGTTTCAATCAGAAAATTGTATTTATAGAATGAAGACAACATTTATCATGGTACACAGGAAAGGGATAGTTTTTAAAACACCATAGTTGGCCAGGGATTTAGCTCAGCTGTACAAGCACCTGCCTGGCAAGCACAGGGTCATGAGTTTGATCCCCAGTACAAAAAACAAAGCATACCAAAAAAAAATGTGCTATTGACAAATTGAAAATTTTTAGGAAAATAGGCTTCTAAGCATCCATTTTCCTACCTGCCCATTATATTACTGACTAAGGTAAAACAGAATATGCTATGGTTTTAATACAAAGTTCCTCCAAAACCTCATATACTGATGATTTGATCCCCAAGGTAGTAATGGTCAGCTTTTCTCTACCATGCCCTTCTGTCATGATGCTTGGTACCAATGAAATGGAACTAGCTGACCAGGGACTGAAACCTCTGAAACCAGGAGCCAGATTAAATCTTTGCTCCTGTAAGTTGTTATTTAAGTATTTTGATCACAGCATGCAGCTTTAACATATACTGTGAAGCCATTTGTAAAAAAAAATAGAATGAGAAAGGAAACCATAGAATATTAAAACATTTACCTTCACAATGAAGAAATATGCATTTTATCTCAGTTTTCTCTGAAACCTTGTCTACTTTTTTTAAGAAATGAGAAAGCTTTCACAATTTTTCTTTGTTGGAGATATTACTTTATAGTTTTGGGAATGGCTTTAGATCAAATGCTAACTTGTCCAGTGAAGAATTAATGCCCAGCAGAAAATCATCTAGCAATTAAATTTATTACTTTTTATATGGGGGTATGAGGTACTCTTTGTGGTTTGACTTTTTTTTTTTGCAGCACCAGGGATCAAACTCATAACCTTGTCCTTGCCAGGCAGGCACTTAGGCCACTGAGCTACATCCCCAGCCCTTGTCTTTTTGAGACAGGGTCTCACTATGCTGTTCAGGCTGGCCTTGAGCTCACTTTGTAGCTCAGGCTGGTCTCGAACTTGCAACGATCCTCCTGTCTCAGCCTCCCGAGTGCTGGAATTACAGGCGTGAGCCACCACACCTGGCTTGTGGTTTGACTTTTCAAGTCAAATTAAATCATAAATAAATGGAGTATTAGAAACTCCATAATCATGACTTTTGTGTGTATTTTTTGTATTTTCAAATGTTTCACATAATGATTTTTATCATCTCAGGTTGAAGTAGAATTGAAAGGTCAAAGGCGATAATAATTCATATTGACTTTCTCATCTCTGAGGTTCTCTCCACCTACTATGACTGTTTCGAGCAAGGGCTTCATGAGTAAAATTTAGGAGCCTTGTTGTAGCCCCCATTCCTATATAGAAGTAAAACAGGTCTACAAGAGGTGAAATGGCTTTGATTGCTGGTTTGAAATGTGGCCCTTTGTCAACATCTTCATACATATAATTCCTTTTATAATCAGTTGCGCTTATACTGATTCTTCCTGGGTAAGATCATCATATGCTATTTTGTTGCCACATACTTTTTCGTATAGTTTTAAAATAAAATTCTTTTGAAATTGTGTGTTCCATGGTGGAAGTAATTTTTTATTTCATTTTTGTGTCCACCTCCTAACAGTGTTTGACCATAGCAGATGCCTAATAAATGTCTTAAATCATCACTTTCTTTAGAATTATCTCAAGTTATTATACAGTCTCGTGCTGGCAGAAATAGAACATGACTAATTTTTCACTGTTCATTGTAAGGTTTTATCTACTATGGGATTTTGCTTGTGACTCTTTCCTTTACAATTTGTGTATTAAGATCTTCATATTTACTACTCAACTCAAAGAGAATAAATGAAAATCCCAGATGAAACATAAAATGATATAGCTATGCTGCAATCATATTACATCTTGCTTTTTAGCTGAGTTTGTCTTTGAACACACGTGACCATCAAAACTGTGTTTATCAGAGGGTAAGGATGGGGGTTGGTTTCTTACTAACACATCTGCCTAACGGATAAAGATGTCCCTCTTACCCTCATGTGTGGCCATTGTTGATTCTCATTTTTGCAGCAAATGTGCACCTGCAATGAGTTCCCTGGCCGTTACAACTCTACTCTGTGTCCATTGGCTCAGTATAAGGGAGAAGAAATGGTGGTCCTGTAGGCCTATCTGGGATGGGATGGGCTATTTTAAAATGAAAGAGTTCAGTGTTGTTGATAGGTTCCAGCAGAAGGTGGACAATCTGTTAACCAGATGTATAGGTGTGAATTTGTCAAGGATCAAGTACATATTGCCACTGTTAAATGTACCAATATATTAATGTTAAAGCTCTTCACCCACCCTCTAAAAGAGATAAAAATATGTCTTCATAAGAAAATTCTTCCCTTGAGCCCTAATCACTTCCTCTCCCCTTTCCTCAAAGATCACTGTAGGAATTCTCTCTTCTGAATCTCCAGTTTGTTGTCGCTCTACCCACACTGTCTGATATCCTCCACTGAGTCCCTCGCTGAGCCACCTGAAATCTCACCTCTACTTATTATTGACCATATTCCTGAGCTCTGCTGTGCAGTAAATATACCATGGATGCATCTCATTTTTTTCTCTTTTTCTTTAGTCTTCATTCTCCTCAAATCCATTCCAATCAGCTTTTTTTTTTTTAACTGTTTGCAGCAAAAGCACCAGAATGTTCGTGGGCCAAACCAATCTCAGAGTCATCTTGCAGAAGGGTGTGAGATGTGGGCATTGATAATCCTAAATCTTGGAGTCTAGTTACTGAAAAAAACTCATTAACCCTTTCTGATGAGACATCTGCTTTGGGAAAAAAATAAAAAATAAAAACCTACAGCAGTGAAGCAGAAAAACTTGGAAAGTTGTTAGCATGGACTGAAACTGTCCTTAGCTCAGCCTAGCATTGGTCAAAGGTAAGGGCAAGCATGACACACAGGACAGAGTTTCTGCTTTGACCTTTTGTCTGTTTGCTGCATTTTACTCTCTTTTCATTGATTCTCCTCATTATCCTACCACTTAAATTAGTGTGTTCCAGAAATTAATCCTCAAAACTTTCTCTTTTCTAACTGCATTTACTCATGGCACCTTACGCCATTCAATGACTTTAAAAATTATGTT
>RJWT010021240.1:0-17689 GCA_004365215.1 Cuniculus paca | reverse complement strand
ACTTTGAGTTAATTTTTTTGTGTGGGAGATGGGTGTCCAACTTCATCCTTGTGTGTGTAGATGTCTAGTTTTCCTAGCACCTAACATTACCATTTTTTCCTACTGAATCATCTTTGCCCCTTGGTAAAATTCCAGTTGACCGTGGATGTGTGGGCTTATTTCTGGAATCTCAGTTCTATTCCACTGATCTATGTTTTTATCTTTAGTATCATTCTGTGTTGATCGCTGTTTCCTTTGCAGTAATTTTAAAATTGGGAAATGTGAGTCCTCTTGCCTTCTTTAACAAGACAGTCTAAGCTAAATCTTTTGAAATTCCATATAAACTTTAGAATCAGCTTCTTATTTTAAGGAAATTGGGGATTAAATTCTGGGTTTCATTCAACTCTCATCCTTTTACTTTTTATTTTGAAACAGGGTCAAAGTCAGGCTCAAAGTTGCAATTCTTTTGCCTTAGCCTCCGAGAGTTTGCACCCCTAGGTCCAGCTACAGGCATGCATCATTTTTTGTATGTTGATGGGGTTTGAACCCAGGGTTACTTTTTTCGCATGTTGGTGAAGTTTGAACCCAGGGCCAGCCGCATGCAAGGCAAATGCTCTCACACAGAACTACAGCCTCAATGTCTATTTCAGGGGGGATATGGGGGAGGGGGTAGGTAGAATTTTTACAAAAATTGACCTTCATTTGTAGGTCAATTTAGAGAGTATACAATAAACTTAAAAAAAATTCTAACCTAATAAATTGGGGTGGATTGTAAAAATAGCAGTAGTTATTTCTTTACCTGGCTCACATGGATATATGCTTAATATTTTGGTTCCTCCCATCAAATGATGCAGTCTCTTTTCCAACCCTTGACTCCAGGCTGGCCTTGTGTCTTACTTCGACCAAAATGGATGAGGCAGAGTGATATTTTGATAGTTCCAAGCCTAAGCTTAAAGAGGCTGATAAAGCTGATAACTGGATGTCCTCCTAAAGCCTCACGTGATCTTGAGCGAGAGCTTTGGGAGGTGACTGTTCTACAGGGGTGGCAGAGCTGACTCATTGTCAGCAAGCAAGTCCTGGCTGGAAAAGGTCGTCACTGTAAGTATGGCCCAGAAGTCTGCATCTCCCTTCCCAGCTCCTCCCTGACTTGCTCTGCTTCCTGGACTCCATGAGGTGAGGAGCGATTAGGGGTTAGAATGAGAGCCAAAACAAACCTGTCCTCTCTTACATTGCAGATATCAGGTATTTGTCAAGTGATGAAGAAGTGACTAAAACAGAAACTTTGCCCAATTCTGTACCATGTCAGCAAGCCCAGGCTAGTCTTCTAGGAAGAGAGAGACAACCTCATCAGATAAACCACCCCACCAGAGGCCACACTAGACCAGCCAGCTCCCAGCTGACCTAGAACAGGATCACAGATATGACAGGAATCCGACTGAGAGCAGGAAATCCTGGTTCAAATGAACAGAACTTTCTAGTCTTTCCAATGACTCAGTGTCGTGGGCTTCCTTGAAATGAGGGATTTTTTTTTTTTTATTGAAAGAAAGAAAGCTTCTGTCTGAGAGAGAGACAGAAGGGGTCCCGAGTGGGTTGCCCGAAATGAGGGATTTTAAAGAACATTCAAGTTATTTTTTCAATCCCAGCTGATGTCCTGATGACCTCTTCTTTAAGCTATTTCTCCTGCAGGCTTTTTGTTTTGGTTTTTGTTTTTGTTTTGCTTTTAGTACTGGAGAGTGAATCAAGAGCTTTCACACTAAGTTACATCGCTAGCCTTTTATGAATTCCTATTTTGAGACAGAGTCCCTCAGGCTGGCTTCAAATTTGAGATCCATTTTTGCCTCAGCCTCTTAGAATGCTAGGTTTATAGGCCTGCACCACCACACCCTGCTATTCCATCCTAGCTTCTTACAGGCAATCATCTCATCAGGCTTTGGGGGCCCGTAGCCTGGTTGAGCCTTCATATGTATGTTCCTTACCTTCTGTTCTATGTAAATGACCCCTTGTACAAATTGCAATGTTTCTGGGGGCTGGGGAAGGCAGGTGAGCTATCTTCGTAGTTTGGCCAAACTGCAAATAAATTCATTTTTTCTTTTTAATATCATCATTTTCTTATTCCTAATGCAAGCCTGTAACCAAATCTAGTCATTTGGGACCCCCAGATTCAGGCCCCTGTCCTAGGCCTGGGTAACATCAAAAGCAACACATTAAAAAAAGAAAGAATTGTTGTTTAAGCCACTTAGCTATAGTGTTTTCTTTTTAAATATAGTAATGAATAGTTGTTATAAAGGAAAAGCATTCTGAATATGTCTTCTTTATGGATAAACATATACATAAGATGTAATATTATTTAGCCATAAAAAGGAGTGAAACTGATACATGCTACAACATAGATGAATTTTAAAAACATTCCTTATGAGATAAGCCAGACATAAAAGAAGGAAAACCACATAAGTTGTCTTACCTAAGGTACCTAGAGTAGCCAAATTCATAGAGACAGACTTTATCACAGAAGGTATTGGGGCTAGGTGGGAGGGGACTGGATCATTATTGTTAAGTGGGTACAAAATTTCTATTTGGAAAGATGAAAATGTTCTGGAAATGGACAGTGGTGAAGGTTGCACTAATTGCGAAAGTACTTAATGCCTCTGAATTGTACACTTAATGGTAAAAATGATCATTTTTGTGCTATGTATCTATTTTACCACTATAAAAAATATGACCTCTTTGACTGTGAATCTTTAAATATGTCCACTCAATTATCCAGATGGACTCTCCAGAGTCATTGAATGTTGAAAACCCACTTTAACACTTAACCTTCACAACAGCTCTATGAATTCTCTTTATTGGCTCCCATTTCTTTTTTTTTTTTTTTTTTTTGTGAGACAGGCTCTCACTCTGTAGTCCAGGCTGGCACTGAGGACTTGAACTCACTGTGTATCCCAGGTTGGCCTTGAACTCATGGCAATCCTCCTGCCTCAGCCTCCTGAGTGCTGGGATTACAGACATGAGGAACCATTCCTGGCTGTTGGTTCCCATTTCTGTCTTGAACTGTCTGCCCTATTCCAGTATGACCCAGCACTGAAGTGAAACTTCAATTTTCACTTTGGTTCTCAATTCACTCCTTGGAATTAACACCCAGGTTCTTCTCCCTAGGCCTTGGTGTTTGAAGCCTGGGAGGCACAGAACCCACCTCTGCCTTTTACCTTTGAAGATTTGTCACTTTCTTCCCCCACCAGCTTTTACAATCCTGTCTGAGCTTTGAGATACCCCAGATAAGACTGTCAAATACATACTTGCAATTGTTTGGGGCATGTGTGTACTAAAAAGTATTCATCTGAAATTCAAGTTTAACTGTGTATCTTGTATTTTTATTTGTTAAATTTGGCAACTTTGGAACCAGGAATCTACCAAGAAGATTTCAGGAAATTTTCAAAGAAAATACAGTATATAGCTATTTATTTCGTTATTTATTTAGGTTCTCTTTCCATGTACAACTGTTTTTCAAAGTACTACCTACATTGGTATGTCAAGTACTTCAGCAACTAGGCTAACTCAGATTTAAGCACATATAATCCTGCCTTCAAGAATATATCATGCAGTGAATCTAGTATTTTATTTCCCTGATATTAGCTGTCATCCAATACATTTTGTTATAGTAAGTTACACTGTAGGTACATTTAATCACGTAAATTTACACCGGGCTAATTTACAAGGAAAAAGCCTATTGTCTCATATTATTTGATTCTCATATAATGAGCACATGTAAAATTTCATTTATCTTGTTAATGAAGGAATCAAAAAAAGAATTGTTTGATAAGGATATGTGAAACTGGGATACATAAATCAATGGGAAAAGGAGTACTGAAACCCTATTGTGAAATTACATATGAAACTGGTTTGAAGCTGGGCACACTGGCATATGTCTGTAATCCCAGCACTTGGGAGGCTGAGGCAGGAGGATCGTTTCAAGTTCGAGACCAGCCTGGGCTACAAAGTGAGCTCAAGGCCAGCCTGAACAGCATAGTGAAACCCTGTCTCAAAAAAACAAGGGCCAGGGATTTAACTCAGCAGGCCTAAGTGCCTGCCTGGCAAGTGCGAGGTAATGAGTTCAATCCCCAGTGCCACAAAAAAAAAAGGAAGAAGGAGAAAAGAAACTGGTTTGAATCCTACATGGTCATAAAACTTTTCAGTTACCTTTTCACAAGCGAGGGGAAGAATTTGTATCTTACCCACTTTTACAAGTTAACATTCAACTTTACAGAGTTGTGAAACATCTAGGCCCCAATAAATTGTTAGCCAAAGTTACATTTCAAAAGAAATATCACTCTTAAATGAGTCAGTTAGAAAATGGTCTAATATGGTATTAAAACATTACTTAAACATCTTTTTTTGCCTTTTGTTTAATTTTTGTATATTTTTTCTGTAGAACATATGCTACATTCATAACCATATAATTTGACAAGAAAAAATAGAGAATCGAGACAAACAATATGCTTGGTCCGCCTAGGAGTCCATTGCAGGGAAAGCCTGAGGTAAGAGATGAGACTGCTCTTCCTGCAGTTCCCTCAGTAACCTGGAGACTAAGCAGTAAATGAGAACATCCTGTTTAAAGTTGCACATACTTCAAACAAAATGTCACTGGAAAACTGAGACAAAAAGATTGCAAGTTCAAGGCCAGTCTGGGCAACAGACTTAATGCACAATAAAGGGCTGCGGATGTAGCTCAGTAGTGGAAGACCCCTTGGTTCCATCCCCAGAACCACACATGCGCGCGTGCACACACACGCACACACACGCACGCACGAAGAAAAAGGAGAAAGGAAGGGGAAGAAGAAAAAGAGGAAGAGGAAGAGGAAGAAGAGGAGGTGGAGGAGGTGGAGGAGGTGGAGGAGGCGGAGGAGGAAGAGGGGCAGAAACAAACATAAAAAGAAGGTCACTCAAGTTCAAGCCAATTATTTCATGTGGTGCTGATCCAAAGAAATAGTATGTTCCAGTACTGGTGGAAAAATTGACCCATGTATGGTTCCAAATTGGAGCCTTGCTGAGGATTTCCAAGGCTAACTTTTACTGTTTTAAATTTTGGCATATGTGGTAAATTTAGAATCTAGACAAATCACAAAAGACACCCTTCTTTAATACTGATTTTTAATTGATTTTTTTTTGTACCAGGGGCTGAGCTAAATCCCCAGCCTAATTGATTTTTTAGAAGGAAGTAAATACATACTCTACAAATTTCAAAAAGTATAATGAGGTTGCGGCAGACCCCTCACATTCCAGATCCCTTGGCTGCTCTGAAGACTGCTAATTTTTCAAAGTGGCCCCTTTCCTGGAGAATTGTGCTTGCCAATGAGAAGCACCCCTCTTGAGAAGGTGCTTCCCACTTTTGAGGGCAGTTCATGGTCAATACATTAATAAGGGTGCAAGAGCCTGGTCCTTTTGTCTCATGATAGGACCAGCTCTCTAGTGCAAGTCACATTCCAAAGCTACTCAAGTTACCAGGCAAAAGCTAGACTCCAACTAACCTTGTTTAGGTTATGATCTTTGCTCTGTACTGCTTCCTTTTCTCCTTGAGCACACATTCAAGACTCCCACCTCAGGCACTTCCTCTAGGAAACCTGTCAAAAGATGAAGGTTTAAAGTCAAAAGTCAGATTCGGTCCTGTTTCTTTCCTTCAGGCACCCAGTTTATCTGTAAGAGGTAATCAAGGTTGCCAGGGAGTAGGGTGAACTTTCAAAAATAACATTTAAAAAACAGGCAATATAGAAGATAAATATGTAAGTTATATTAGACGTATATTTTGTGCGTTTATTTTGGTTTTATACATAAATGATATCAACACTATCTCTGTTCTGCCCTTTACATTCTTATTTGATACCGCATCTTGGAGATTGTTCTTAACCAGTGCCATTGCCATTGTAAGAGCTGTTGAGTATTCTTTGTGTCTATCGTACTTAAGGTAACTGATCCCCTAATTATGGATATATAGGTTGTTCCCAATGTTTATTAAACAAATATTTATATGTAGCATACTTTACTGAAAATTCTTGTATACATGAAATACCATAAATTATGAATATTTCTTGTAGGATAAATTTCTATTGGCAGGCCAGGCGTGGTAGCTCACACCTGTAATTCCAGCCCTTGGGAGGCTGAGGCAGGAAGATTACCCTGAGTTTGTGGCCATCCTGGACTACAAAGTGAGTTCAAGGCCAGCCTGAACTGCATAGTGAAACCCTGTCTCAAAAGAGAGAAAAAAAAATTCCCATTGGCAGAATTGCTCAAAGAGTACACATATTTGTATTTTGACAGAAATTGTTAAAGTACTTTTCACAGAAGTTAAATCCATTTTCATAACCAGTGAAAATATATAAGAGTGGTTGTTTGTTTAATCCTCACTGACATGACGTATAGCCACATTTTTTATATTTGCCAATTTGACATAAAAATAGTATCTCTTACAATGAATGAGTCTTAGTTGAAGTTTATTTATATGTTTAAAAGACATTGATATTTCCTTTTCTGTGCACTATTTGTTTCCTTTGCTGTTTTATTTGGGATTTTGATTGATTATTAGTAATTTATATCGTCCATAGATTAGGAAAATTAACCCTATGTGATATTTTATAAATATTTTTCTTTTTTCTTTTCTTTCATTTTTTTTTTCTATTGCCTTTTTTGAGACAGGGTCTCACTATACACTTTAGGCTGGGCTTGAACTCACTTTGTAGCACAGGCTGGCCTTTAACTCATGGCAATCCTCCTACCTCATCCTCCCAAGTGATGGGATTACAGGCATGCACCACCATGACTGGATGTTATAAATATTTTTCAAGCTTATCATTAGTCTTCCTCTTTTGATTATGAATTTGTATTCTTTTTTAAAGTTTTAGGTAGATGGCTATATAAACCTTTTCTTTTTATGGCTTCTTAATTTTCTGTGATACTTAGATAGTCTTTCCTTGGTCTAAGATTATTTCAGAAATTCTCCCTTTTTTTTTTTTGGTACCAAGGATCAAATTCATGACCTTGCTTACCAGACAGGTGCTGTGCCACTGAGCTATATCCCCAGCCCCATCTTCCATATTTTTTCTAATGCTTTTATGACCTTTTTTACATTTTACCTAACACATTTTTTCATTTGTTTCTGTATAAAGTAAGACATTAAAATGTCTCTTTCCCTCTCGTTTTCTTTTATAGAAAAATAGTCAATCATCTCAATACCATTTATTGAGTAATGTCATTATTCCTATCTTATTAAGAGCTACAATCTAAAACAGAATTGAATTTCATCAAGTGATTTTTTTTTTGAGACAAGATCTCATTATGCAGTTCAGGCTGGCCTTGAATTTGCAACAATCCTCCTGCCTCAGCCTCCCGAGTGCTAGGATTACAGGCGTGCACCACCACGCCCGGCTTTATCAAGTGATTTTCAGCACCTGTGGAGATAATTATTTGATTTTTCTATTTGTTTCTCTAGTAAATGATTTGTCGTATTTTTTGAACAATGTTTGTATTCCATGAGTAAATGCCACTTATTCGAGTTTTATTTTTCTTTAAATGTATTTGTTTAATTTTGTTTGCTAATATGCTTTTGGGGTTTTTATATAAATATCCACAATCGATCCTGAATTATAGATAATAGGTGGCAAGCAAGAAGAGGCTGGAGACAGAAAAAACTGCAGTGGAATCTATAAAAGCTCAACAATCTATAAAAGCTCCTTCTCTCCGTCTTCTTACAGCTAAACTAGAAGAACTTATAACAAAAATACTAGACCTATAGGTAATCTCCATTATTAGAGGGCTTTAAGAGCCGACTGGGTATAATCACTATTCCAGTCCCCTAAGAATCGTTCTGGATGTGGCTATTTCCGCAGCCTGACTTTCCATTCTAGTGCTCATGGTTTGATTACAGACGCTTTAATTTCTTGGAAACTTTGTTTATTCTTGCCTAGAGGATGCCAGACTTCAAGCAATCATGCAGATGGCACCAATAATAAATGTGCCAGACTCTTTTTCTGGGATCCACCAGATCGACCTTGTAAAGAGTTATAACTGCTAAACTCTACAACATGACTTCTATCTGAGGCCCATTAAATTGGCTCCCTGGAGAAGGCCCCCAATTGCAGTTTCCCCTACACTGACTCTTCTCAGTTTGAAGCAACTAGATGGAAACTATGCCCCTTCTCCCCTAACTGTAGTTAGGGGTAGCTCTTCAGAGGGGGGATGATTATAGACAGCTAAGTTAGGTAGAAATATAGCAGGCAGTCAGAGAAGGCTCAGCCCTCAAGGGAGTCAGTGCAAAAGATGAGAATGCATCCAGACTGGCTGGAGGTGCATCTGAAGATTAAAATCACAGTGGCTAGTTTTACATACTTCCCTGAGGGATGAAGGGAGGCTTGAGATTATTGATATCAGCTTTTTGAGATTTCCCATTATCTCATTGGGGGTGGACCATCCTCTCCCACATACTAAGACCAAGCTAAGACCACTAAGACTAAGACTAAGATGACTAAGACTAAAGACAAGGTCAAGACTATAGATTATTGACCAAGATTAATGATGTCACTCATGTACCCTTGCTACCACTGGATCAATATTACCTAAGCGACTATACTTGCAATCTTATTGGTTGATCATAATTGTGATTCATGTTGTATCCACCCCATGATTTTGGTCCATAAAACTTCCTTTGAGAGGTGGGCTCATTGGCAACCCATTCGGGACCCCTCCTGTCTCTCAGGAGATATTCCTATTGCCCATTCCCCCATTCCTATTCCCCATTCTTTTTCTCCAGTGAATTTTCCTGCTCTTAAAAAAAGAAAAGAAAAGAGGCAGGATTTCAAATGGGGTTATTCAGGAGTGGAGTTGTGATCCTCTCTCCTGAATATATTAAGTAGTACCAAACCTTGAAAGGAGAAGCTGCATCCAAGGTTAGATGCAATTTGTCCAGCAGAATTTAGGGTATATTGTGTTTTCAATAATAATAGTTTGATGTTTTATTGAGTACTTTCTATATGGCAGTTACTGGGCTAAGAGCTTTCTCTTTCTCTCATATGTACATAAATTATAACATCTAGATGTATATATAATATATGTGGGCATATATTTGTGTCTAGTATGATACGTATGCACAAACAACCTTGTGAGGGAAGGGCTAATATGATTGTCGTTTTATAGATGAAAAACAGAGACAAAGAATTTTTCAAGATGGTATAGTTGCAATTTATTACAAGCCATAGGAGTCATGATTAGAATTTTTAGGTATGAAGAACAAACTGAAGAGACATCCAGTTACAGACAAGATGGAACAGATACTTTATTTTTCCTAGTAAGTATGGCTAAAAACCCTGCATATCACACATGAAACAATCATTAGAAGTCTCTGAAAAGTGGAAAAAGAAAACAGAATGGCTAGGAACTTAAGAACTCGAGGAACCAAGGAATGACATGCATTATGCTTTCTGGATTTTCTTTCTTTCTTTTTTTTGAGACAAAGTCTAACTACATATTTCAAGCTTCCCTTGGACTCACTATGCAGCCCAGGCTAGCTGTCAGCTTGTGATGATCCTCTTGCCCTCCTACCTCAGCCTGTAGAGTGCTGAGGTTACAGGTGTATGCCACCATGCCCAGCTCTAGATTTTCCTTTTAACAACTCTCAGCATTAAAAAAAAAAAAATAGACTAAAAGAAGTTGTCACGAGCAGAACAACCCTATTAGAATGGCTAAAGAAAGTTCTTTAGACTAAAAAAAATTAAGAAAAATGGAATCTTGAAATATCAGAAAGGAAGGAAAAACAATAAAAAGAGTAAAAATAAAGATAAATCCATTAAACTTTTATTCTCTTCTTGAGTTTTTGTGGTGCTAAAGATGGAACCCAGGGCCTCGTGCATACTAGGTAAGTGCTATACCAACAAGCCATTCTTGAGTTACCTAAATTATGTTTGATCATTGAGGCAAAAATTACAACATTGTTTAATGTGATTCTCAATGTGTGTAGAGAAAGTATGTAAGACAATTACATTATAAATAGGTGGATAAAGGAACTTCAAAAGAAGTATGATTTCCCATACTTCACTCAAACTGGTAAAATTTTGATGTAAAAAAAACAAGTGATGTAGAAAATTATAAAGAAAGTGATAATGCCAGCCCCACTTCTTTAGTAGTGAAGGTACAAAGGGCTCTGAATCAGTAGTGTGCTCAGTATGACAATGATAAAGTATGTCTATACTCTATGTAGAGAGACAATTTAGAGATGTTTGTGTTCCACACTGAAAGATATCGTATGGGGAGATCTGAGAAAAGACAGGGTGTATATGAGCAGAGGCTAGGTATTTTGATAGGCAACTGGGGACTGAAAGCCATTGTAATTAGGATACTAAAGAAAACGTAGCTTTATTTTATTCTTAAATTCAGAGAAACATAGAGAAAATAATTGTTTTGTTAGAGTTCTTATGAGGTGATTTCTCAGATCTAGGTACATAGCTAAACCCCTTAGAATGAAAGATTATCTCTAAAAAATTATTTGCTAGATTTTCTCACTACTTCTTATTCATTATCTGAGAGATTTTACTGTTTAAAAATTCTCCCTGCTTGCAAACTGGTCTCTCCCAAGATATGTTTACATTTTTTCTCATATTTTGTTTTCATTTGAGTTGAAATACAGCTGACCTTCATATTTATTTTTTAAATCATATTTTTAAGGATATCATTAAATCATTATGATTGCATTAGTCAGAATTCTTTTGGTCGCAAATGACAAAACTCAAGTTAGCTCAAACAGGCCTGGGGGTGTAGCTCAGTAGAATAGGATATACTTACCACATGCAAGGCTCTGGATTCAATCTCCAGTGCCAAAAAAAAAAAAAAAAGCAAATTCGGATGGAAAGTAGTTATCTTTGACTAAGTGTCCCAGAGCAAAAAGTGAATGCTGGGTAAGCTTCATCGGTATTTACAGCTGTTCCTCATAGCTTGCTTTACTGCCTGAGGTCTGCCTCCCATCAGATCAGCAGCTGCATTTGATTCTCATAGGAGCTCAAACCCTAGTTTTTTTGTTTTATTGTTTTTTTTCAAAGGAGGAAAAAATATTTAGGCTTTATTTTTAAAAGAGCAATTAAAATTGTCAATAAAACACCTACATTCTAATATTTTCTTTTAAAATGAGATTTCAAACCCTACTTTGAATTGTATATGCAAGAGATATCCATGCAGCACTGTTTGTGAGAATCTAGCCCCCACTCACCCACACTCATGGAAAATTTCTCTTCCATGAAACTGGTACCAAAAAGATTGAGGACTGCTGCCTTTAATGATATGTGGATTCAAAGAGTCTTCAGGGCGTCATGTTTTTCTCCTACAATTAGAGGCTATATCACTATCTCAGAAAAGTCTCTTTCCAACCAATAAGCAAATAACAAGCCCTAGAGCGTGCTCTAATTGTCCAGCATACTTCACATGGCTATGTCTGAAATGATCACTGTGCACCAGAGAGGATGGCCAGGCCTGGTCATCACGCATCTTCACTAGATACTCCATAGGAAAGAGGTATCCTGGTCTCAGAACAACCCCCAAAATGATGATGTCCAGATGATGTCTACTAGCCATTTGTGGTAATAAACAATAGACACAAACTCCAAGGGATATGTTATGGTTTGTATATAGATGGCCCCCCCAAGCCTCATGTAGTCATGGAAGTGGCTGAATCTAGCATTTGTGATTGATTCCTTGTCTAGTGCTGGGATTGGCAGTGTGAGCTCTGCACGCACCCAGGGGTAGAGCCGACATACAATGTAAGGTTGGAAAGGAGACATGTTTTTCCCTCTTTTGTGCAGTTTGCTCTTGCCATTCGCAGCCACCATGAACTGCTGCCCCTCAGCCTCACCACCCTGCCTTGGAACCAGCTAAGTATAGACTGAAACCCCCAAAACTGTAAGAAATAAACCTCTTCTTCCTTCACTTGGTCCATCAGGTATTTTGTCTCAACAAGGAGAAAAAAGTAACCAAGACAGGATACATTCACCCCAGTTTTTATTTTCCTCTTTCCTCCCTGGTTCCTTTGACAATTTAGTATATTGCTTTACTTCATTTGTAAGGTGCTATTCTAGCCTGCAGCTTTCTGATATTTATTTAAAGATCTTTGAGAACTGGGAATTTCTGATTATACTTTGGGAATATTCTTGATCATTTTGAGACTCTCATTCACTGTGGAAAAAAAGGTTTTAAACTGAAAACATTATTTTTTAAACATCATGACTGTAGTAATCAGTGTATTACACAGATTAACCAATCATTCATGAACATACAAGCTTCAGAGAAGCAGTTAGGTCTTTAAATACACACAAGCATTTTTATCAAATGAATTTTCACCCTTACATTCCAAAAGACCTAAGCAGTTAAAAACATAAGAAAAATGCCAGGTGTGGTGGTGCACACCTGCAATCCCAGCACTCGGAGGCTGAGGCATAAGGATTGCCATGAGTTCAAGGCCAGCCTGGGCTACAAAGTGAGCTTGAGGCCAGCCTGAACTACATAGTGAGAGTTCATCTCAAAAAGGAGAAAAAAAAAGCCATTAGCTGTTAGCTATTAGTTATGTATTAACTGAGAAACCACATATAAACCAAAGAATGTGGAGAGAAAAGGGTGAGAGGACAAAGACTGAAGGGGCAGAGAGATGTAAAAGAGTTGGGAACAAAGCCTATTACATTCCATGCATTGATAACTCCAATCCATTTAAATGTTGGCCAGTTTAACTTAGACCTTAAAAGACAGGATGTGGGTAGATTTTAATCTAGTTGGTCATAACTTTCACCACAATTATAGGTCCTTTGGAATAAAATGAATACAGAAACAGCTTCGTGTTCTTCATCTTATTTTTCATAACTGCTAAATTGAAAACATTATTTGCCCACCAGGGTTAGAAATAAAATATAACTGGTAAAACCAGAAGCTCCTTTTATTAAAAGAAATAATGCATGATTAAAGCAGTTCTGAGAAAAAGAATCCCAACCTACATCCACTAATCATGGTATAGGTGTGCCTCTGACATGTGCACACATGTCCTGGGCATACCTTACATGTGAGCATCATTTCATACTCACTGCACCCATCCTAAGAGCCTTGTAGAGTCGAGGTCTATTTCAGGTATTAGTATGCTTTGGATAAAGGATAGAGGTGAGGTTGTATATGAAACTCAAAAGACAGAGACCCTCTATTCCATTTACTTGCCTCCCTCATTTTTAAGATTAGCCAGTTGTTATATGACTTTTTGATGAACCTATCAAAAAGCAAACAACCTGAAAGATTGCTTAGTCTTTTCTCTTGCTTCAAGGACAGATCTGTGCCTGATTGAACTGAGGAATTAGTCCTTAGGCAATGACATTCCAACCACCCTGGTAATTCTTTGCACTGGGGCCCATCCTTAGTACTCAGTTTAGATCTTAGTTGGGTTGGAGAACAAGATGGGGCATAAATGAGTGGAAACACTAATGAATGATAGAGAAAAAGAGAGTAGACAGGGGAATAGCAGTCTCTGAAATGAGAACAGAATTTGTTTAAAAATTAGATGATTAAATTTTCAGTTTATCATGGTAAATGAACCACACCTATTTCTCTGCTCCACCCCGAAACGCCACCAAAATAACTAATTGAATTTTTAACAACTTTAGTGAGATACACTTGGCTTATAAACCATTCTCATTTAAAATGTACAGGGCCACCCACTCGGGACCCCTTCTGTGTCTCTTTCGGACAGAAGCTTTCTTTCTCTCAAGAAATATGTTCTGCTTTTTAAAAAATTTAAAAATAAAATAAAATGTACAGTGTTATAAGTATCTGTGTGTGTAATTACCACCACCAGTACAGTCATAATGAATATACCTGTCCTCTCCAAATGTTTCCTTGTGCCCTTATGAGATCTCTCCTTCAAACTCCTCCCCACCTCACATCCTTTCCCAGGCATCTATTGAGCTGCTTTCTGGTCATCATTCATTAGTTTTTATCCTAGAATTTTATAAAAATGAAATCATACAATCTGTAATATTTTATGTCTGGCTTATTTCACAGCATAATTGTTTTAGATTTATCACGTGACAGGATGTATAATCTATCAATAGTCCATTTATTATTGTGAAATAATATTTCATAGTATAGATCTACTACAATGCTTGTCCATTATTTGTTGATGGAGATTTGTGCTATTTACAGTTTTGGCAGTTAAATAAAGTTTCTGTGTACATTTGTATACAAGTCTTTGTATAAATGTATACTTTCATTTCCCTTGGGCAACTACCTAATCCTAGAATGAATGACAGAATAATATGAAAATGTATGTTTAATTTTTAAGATATTTCTTAGGTGGTTTTGTGTAAGTTGATGATACTAAAATTAAGTCATTTATGTCAGACTTAGACAAACTTAGACCCTGGAAGTAATGAAGTGAGAGGGCGCATGCCTGCCTGTTTGAGATGAATACTTTTTCAAAGACATTCTAATGGCCCACAAGAAATTCTGCCTTATTCTATAAGTATCCCCTGCTTTACACATATGCACAACTTTTTTAAAAACCAAAATTTATCTTTAACATTGCTTAAGACTGCAACAATTCAGACAAGATGCTCTGGATCAAACACTTGCCCAGCAATGGCATGTCCGCCAGTGAGCTGATACCGACTCCTGCCTGTGGTCTCCAAAACCAAGGAATTTTGTGTCCAAGAAGTTTATATAAATTTTTTCCTTATTTACTTTAAAAACTTTCCTTTGCCTCAACTTCTTTAAAGATAACCCACAGTTTACAATGGCACATGAATTCCCAAAGCAATGACATTATTCTTCACAAAAACCTCTCTGACTGTTACTTAGATTGACAGTTTCCAAAGTAGATATTGTGCTTTATATTCCCACCAGCAGTGCAGGAAAATCCCAGTTCGTCTACATTATTTCCAGTAGTTGATAGTCAATCTTTTTTATTTTATCTGTTTTATTAAAAGGCAGTGGTATCAAGACGGGGGCATTACAATCCCTGACTTGAAATTATACTATAAAGCTACTATGATAAAAACAGTGTGGTACTGGCAAAAACAAACCAAAAAAAAAACAGACTCAAAAATCAGTGGAACAGGTTACAAGATGCAGAAACACTAAACCACCTTCATTTTGACAAAGTTGTCAAACACATTCACTGGAAGAAAGATAGCCTCTTCAATAAATGGTGCTGGAAAAATTGGTATCACACATGCCAAAGATTAAAATTAGACCCATATCTTTCACTATGCACTAAACTAAATTAAAAATGGATCAAAGATCTAAATATTAAAACAGAAACATTGACTCTTCTGGAAGATAGAATAGGTAAAACTCTTGAAGACATTGATATAGGCAAATACTTTATGAATAAAACATCAATCGCACAGGAACTATCACAAAGAATCAACAACTTGGATTTTATCTTATTAATAAGTTTTTGTACAGCAAGAGAAACCACCAACAGAGTGAAGAGGCAACCCACTAGGTGAGAAAAAATGTTTGTCAACTGTTCCTCAAAGGATTACTATCGAGAACATATAAAAAACTAAAAAAAAAGAAAAAATCAGACTTCCCCAATTTAAAGACCCAATCCAAAAATGGGCATCTGAGATGAATATATACTTCTTAAATGAAGAAATACAGGCATCAAATAAATATATGAAAAAATGTTCAACATCACTGGTCATTCAAGAGATGCAAATTAAAACAACAGTGAGACTCACTCCATCTCGCCCTGGAAAGAATGGTGAATATCAAGAAATAACAAATGCTGGAGAGATTGTGAGAAGAAAGGAACTCTGGTCCACTGTTGGTGGGAGTGTAGACTGGTGTAACCACTCCAGAAATCAGTTTGGAGATTCCTCAAAATCTAGGATTGGAGGTCCCATTTGGCCCAGCTATTCCCCTTCTGGGTATCTTCCCAGAAGAATTAAAATCATCATACCACAGTGATATATGTGCACCCATGTTTATAGCAGCATAATTTGTAATAGCTAGATCTTGGAAAAAACCCAAATGCCCATCAGCTGAAGAATGGATAAAGAAGATGTGGTATTTTTATACAATGGAGGACTACTCAGCAATAAAGAAGGATAAACTCAAGGCTTTTATATGTAAATGGATGCATCTAGAGACCATACTCATAAGTAAAATAAATCAGACTTGCATGTGTAAACATCATATTGTCTCCTCGGTGTGAGAAGCTGAAAGTGTAAATAGGATCCAAAATGTACAATAGGTATTGTAAAATGGGAAGAAACTTCAAAAGGAAAGAGAAACTGAGATGGAGGAGTGGAGAAAAGAAGGAGGGGAAAAGCAAAAAAAAATACATATATATATATATATAAAATAGTTAAGATAATTATACTAGTAATTTTTCTTGGTTCATTGAGAAGAAAGGTTTGTGCTAATATTGTTTGGACAATTAGATGCCAATATCTTATAAAAAATTCAGTGGTATCTTATTTTGATTTTAATTTTAAATTCCTAAGGACTAGTGATAGTGAGCACCTATTCATTAATATACTTCCTCTGATAAAGTATCTGTTGAAACCTTTTGCCCAATTTCAATGGTATTTGTTTTCTGAATATCAACTTTTACGACAAAAGTTCTTAATGAATTCTAGATACACTCTTTTATCATAATTCTATTTTGCAGATATTTTCTCTGAGTCTACGGTGTGGGTTCCCATTCACTTAACAGTGTTTATGGCTTTTTGGGTGTTTTGTTCTGTTTTGTTTTGTTTTGTTTTTTGCCCCCTGGTGTTGGGCATTGAAACCAGGGCCTTGTGCATGCTAGGCAAACACTCTACCACAAAGCTATGCTCCCAACCTAATTATGTCTTCTGAACAGCAGACATTATACATTTTGTTGCAGTCCAGAGTATCAGTTTCTTCTTTTGTGGATTGTGCACTTGATATTATATTTAAGAAATCTTTGCCTACCCAAAATTACAAAGATTTAATTTTTTATTTTCTTCTGTAAGTTTTGTAGTTTTAAAAATTTTACATTTAGGTCCATGATTGGTAGGGTGAAAATACTTGTTTCATTCCTTATCTTAGGGAGAAAGTATTTCATAGTTTGCCATTAAATGTTATATTGGCTGCAGGTTTCCTGGAGATGTTCTTTATCAAATATAGCAAATTCTTTTTGATTCCTATTTAGCCAGGACCTGGATCCTTTAAAAAGTTATGTAACTAGATTTTCAGATAAAAATGGCAGAGCACATCCATTTCTTTGCTTTTTCCTAAAACTTCAAGAAATAATCATAGGTGGATTTAAAAAAAAATAGGCCTATAAGAATAAGGAATAAGCTAGGCCTGGTGGTACATGCCTGTAATCCCAGCACTGGGAGGCTGAGGCAGGAAGATTGTTGTGAGTTCGAGACCAGCCTGGGCTACAAAGTGAGCTCAAGGCCAGCCTGAATGGCATAGCCAGACCCTGTCTCAAAAAGACATGGGCCAGGTATCTAGCTCAGTGGCCTAAGTGCCTGCCTGGCAAGTGCAGGGTGATGAGTTCTATACCCAGTGCCACAAAAAAAAAAAAAAAGTAATAAAGATAAAAAAAATAGCTCCCCAAAACAGATGAAAAGGTAAAAAATTGACTTAAAGTTAACAATATTTCCATTGCAGGGGAATCAAATCAGAGCTGAAAGGAAGCAAGCCAGTTTGAAAAGCAAAAGACTTGTGAGAT
>RJWT010021239.1:0-17662 GCA_004365215.1 Cuniculus paca | reverse complement strand
GCGCCTGCCCGGCAAGCGCAAGGTCGTGAGTTCAATCCCCAGTGCTGCAAAAATAAATAAATAAATAAATAAATAAATAAATAAATAAAAATTCTGCGCAGAGCTATCCAGTCTCTCGAGGTTGCTAACCTCAGCAGAACGCAGTAGCTTTATCACTTATATTTAAGAAGATACTCTGGCACCATGATTAAGACAGCCAAGTCCAAAATGAGACTCGGCAGATAACATTCTGGCTTAGCTACTTACAACTATGCATATAGCCTTAAACAAATTAATTAAGCAACCAGTGCCTCAGTTTATCCACCCACAAAATGGCAGGGAAATACCTTTTGCTTGTAGGATTCTGGCAGGAATTAATTTAATACATGAAAAAGGATGAAGCAGTGCCTGAACAAAGACAGTTTGAAGAAATACTATCCATTATTATTATTTTTACCAGAGTCCATTTCTCTCATTGAGTAGTTTATTGTATCTTTTCTTACTTTGGACATTTTTCATAGTACCTCTTGCAAAATTTCTATTAAAGGGCAGCATTTTCAAACTCAGACTTACTTCAGGTAGGTATTAGGGTTTCTGCAGACCAGATGATCTGGTTTTTGTCATTGTTATTACCATGCCAGTTTTTTTGTGGTTTTTTTTTTTTTTTTTTTTGGTCCCAACTATACAGAGAAGACAGAGTTATAACTTAGATGTCTTTTTCTGGATTTTGCAATACTTTCAACACATCCCTAAATACTTGGAAAGCTCCAAGTGATAACAGGCTAACTTATTGCTTCATTAATAAGCAAAATAGCAGGAAACTGCATATCCACATTACTCTATTCTCCTTTCTAAACAATTTGAAACAGCATGCCACTAGGTGCCAAACTGCTCTGGTGGTCTTTGCTTGCCCTTTTCTCAGCTACTGTATCACTAGGCTCCATAGGATTATCTCCTGGGCAGTCAGCAACAGAATTCAACTTTTAGCAACTCTACCTCTCTCTCCAAGCAAGAGCCATACGCATATTTTGCTTTACAAATGTCTTACATTCTCTTAAGAACTCCATCCCATCAATTACCCATTTTTAAACCTTCAAATTCTCCTAACTGGCTCCTTCCTTTCAAAAAAAAACTTACTGCATCTCCTACTCTTGTAAAATTATCTTCACTTGATGTTACAGTTTAGATCTAGAATGTCCTCCAAAAGTCTCATGTATTCAGAGATGGGATCATGGGGGCAATAGGTATATTCACCAGTAATTTGATCCATTGATGAGGTCAAAGTTAAACGTGCTGTTAGGAGGTGGGCCTGTTTGGAAGAGATGTGTCACAGGGGGTTTGCCTTCCGGTAGTATCTCTTTCCCTGGCTCCTTCCTTTTTTGCTTCTTGGCTGTCAAGAGGTAAGCAGCTTTCCTGTCATGCCCTTCCACAATGATGTTCCTTGGAGCTTGTCAATCATATTCTGAATCTCCTGAAACATAAGCTAAATTAAACGTTCTCCTTTTTAAGTGGTGGGTGTCCAGTGTTGCATCCAATAATGTAAAAGCTGACTAATACACTTGGCTTTTCTGCTCTGGCTTCTGTGGAAACAGTTCTTTTGAGGATCCTCAAATAAATAATCCTAATAAATTCCTAATAAATAAATTAATCACAGTTTTCCTCAGTCTCCACTTTGCTGCAGCATCACATATTTTACTTGTTTGATCCTGAGGTACTAAATCAATTTGGTTTTGCTTCTCTAACAGATTTCTTTTCTGCCAACTCTTTACCAGACTCCTTTGTTTATATCCATTAACATGTTCATGTCAAGCCTTTCAGTTTCTTCCTCTTGTTTTGCTTTTCAGAAATTTCACCAACTCCTGCAATGCCAACCTTGGCCTTCACACTTCTAATTTCAATTTCCCCTCTGTACTTTTGATTAAAGTCCTCCATGCTTATGATGTGTCCTTTTTTTTTTTGGTACCAGGGATTGAACTTGAAACCTCATGCTTGCCAGGCAGGAGCTTATGCCACTGAGCTAAATCCCTGGCTGATGTGTCCTTTTTTTCTCTCAAGTTTTGGTCGAAAATTTCTCCCACCAAGTAAAAAGGTACTAGGTTTCTCTATTGCAATTCAAAATCAATATATCAAAACTTGGACTCTCTACTCCCTTCCCAGTGCACTTCCTTTCATGACCTACTTACGTTTGAAAATGGCATCTTGAGGGACCTAAAACATCTAGGTTATCTTTGGCCATTACCTTTCTGTAACCTTAAATTGAACAACATGTCCTACCAATTCTTCCTTCATTACATGTTTCTTTTAACAATAATTTTTAACAGGTCTTAGTTACTTTTCTCTTGTCACTGAGACAAAATACCTGATGCCCAAACTTAATAAGGAAAGATTTATTTAGCTCACAGTTTGTGGCGGTTTCAGTCCATAATCAGCTGGCTCCATGGCAGGGTGGCACACGACAAACAGCAACAGTTCATGGTGACAGAGGATAGTAAAAGCAGTAAGAGCAAACAGGGGGCAAAAGGAAGGAGTAAGTTGCTTTTCCTCCCTTATATTGTAGGCAGGCTCAGGGTGGGTGCAGCACTCACACTGCCAATTCTAGCATTAGACAATGAACCAATCACAAACTCTAGATTCAGACACCTCTGAAAAGCTCATCATCCCATGACCGCATGAGGTTTTGGGGTGACATTCAGACATAAGCCATAGCAATAAGTAAATCACTTCTATGGCTGAAAAGTTTAATTATATGGAATGGTAAACATTGAGAGGCTTCAATTCCAATCTCGCTCCCTTTCATCACAAGCACCCTCCACATAACATTCTCATTTCATTTCATTCTTGTGTATGTCTCACTGAATCACAAACTCTTATTTTTGATTCCCCTCTCTTTCACAAGAAGAGTTATATGATAATACTGCCACACAGCCTACTCCCTTTTCCTTAAAGATGCATCCAGGAGATCTTTCCCTAGTAGAATACAGAGGTTTCCTGTGCTCTTTCAAAAAAGCTGCACATATTCTTTTGGGTATGTATTAGTTCTCTACTGGTAGATACCTGGTTGTTTCCAATCATTTTAACCATAAATAATGCAGCAAAGAATAATATTAGACATCTGCTACAAACTTGTATTTAGGTTCCCAGAGTGGGATTTCTAGTTAGATAATAAATGCATCTATCCTTCACAGATTGTTGAATTTTTAACCTTCTCACCCATTTCCTTGGGCATTAGCCTAGGTATGGGTTTTCTTTTTTTTCTGTTTTGTTTTGTTTTGCTTTTTTGAGATAAGATCTGAATATGTAGTTCCAGCTGGTCTTGAACTCACTATGTGGCCCAGGCTGGCCTTGAATTTATGGCAATCCGCCTGCCTCCATCTCCCAAATACTGAAAGTACAGGCTTGTGCCACCATGCCAGGCCAGTATAGTTTTAGACCTAGAAGACTGAGATAGTTTTCATTGTATCATTTCTAGATTAACCTTGCCAAAAAAAATACTTTTTTTAATCACCCTGCTAGAAAATCTCCAAAGTCCTCCTTGTCTACCAAATAAATGACAAATTCTTTAGCCTGTATTTAAAATTGTACCATGATTTGCCCAATGCAAACTCCTTTCCAGGTTCAAATCTTAGCCAGACAAGGATTCTTTCTGCTTCTGAGCAGACATTGCACAGTTCTTCCAAGTGGCTTTGCCTCCTTATCTTCTCTTCCATCAGAAATACCCCCACTTTTCTTCTATCGCTCAAACACTATTATTTTTTACAGTCCTTACCATCTCAGCCAGGAATTACTTCAATCAGCCTTTCCAAAGCCCTTTATATTTAAATAAACTACATGATATTTATCTTATGATGCCTTCTGTTGTATTTGGTTCCCTAGGTAGCTCATTTTCCATACTAGTTTGTAAGTTCTTTGAGGGTTTCTGTACACTAAAGTGCTCTTCATATTTCACATGCACAAGTTTCTCACTAAATACTCATTGAAAGACTGTTTATTGAGAAAAATCAGCCTTTGGGTTTGACCCCTGCCCTGACCTCCAAAAGAGGAAAATGAGGAAAGTGAATCTGCTAGCTATAAAACATGCACATGTACAGCAATGCATGAACACACACGTCTTGCATACACAGAAGGCTAGTTCATATATTCTATTTTAAAGCAGTTTCAGGATGAACAATAACAAGACTAAGTGAAGCTCAGTAAGTACTTCATCCCTCTTAAAGGTTTGCAATTTTTCAAAGATTTAGGTCTTTTATTCCAGGTAGTAGGCACTAAGAAAGTATAAGGGAAGAAAGCAGGTAAGAGGCACTGGGCCATCCTCAAGGAAAGGTCACAATCATCTATTCCATGGAAACTCTAGGCAGGGTGTCATCTAAGCACAGGCATATTATGAGAGTACTTCAAAAACTGTTTCTCCTATCTAGGAAAAACAACCAAGAAACCCTCCTTTATTGGAAAACATTTTCCTCCTCTAACTTCATATGTTAAATGCAGAGAGAAAAGGATGTTATCTCCATCTTTTTTGGTATGACCTGCTTATCTGTTTTGACTCAGCTTGGAATTCAGCTGTAAAAGTAGCCTACTTTCTTTGCCATTAAGTGAGGAATTCTTCTCCTTAGCTACATCAGACTTCTCTCAGAATACAACATATATCCTAAAAATGACTTCACTGTGACCTTACTAGGACTCATAGCACCACAGTCCCCAATGTCAACCATTTTTGATCTTTGCACATAAAGAGTCAGTGAGCCTAAAATTACATTAAAAACAAAAGAATGTAAAAGGGTCTAAGGAACCCAAAGAAGGAACACATGTGCTGAAATTAATAACTGAGACATGCGTTCAATTTTAATTTTATCAAAAGTTCTGATTTCTGATATCTAGGCTCATTATGCCCTAGGTGTATTGGTTCCCTCTTCTTATATTCCTCAAATTTCTTAGGTCTTAAACTACCTGAGACTGGCACCCACGAGACACTTGAAAAAGTTCTATGTTAACAGTTCATTTCTATCAAACAATAATGTGCTGATCCATATTTGTGCAAAGGATTTTTCTAGAATAAATAGGAGCCAAATTCATACTCACTTGAGGCTTCTATTTCAGAGACAGAGGCATTTCAACAAAGAGCATATGAGTATCTGAGTACAGTCCAGTGAATTCTGTTGTAGGAGGGAATACAGTCCACATGGGGAGAAATGGTTGGTTAAAGAGCAGGGGACCTTGAGTTGGCCATGACACTTATTTTAGAAATTTTTTTGTGCCTCAATCAGTTAACAAATATTTACTGAGCTTCTACTGCAAAGTCTCTGCCTTCACAGAGCTTTCCATTAGGTTCTGGTTTCAGAAAATAGATTCCATCTCGTTCTCCTACATGAGACACCTTCCAGAAACACCTCTTCTCTAAGATAAAGGTCCTATCTTTTCCTTCGAGGAACTTGAATTTAATCTTCAAAATTCAAGTCCTATTACTGGGTCTGCCTTTATGATGCTCCATGTACACAACAACTGCATGCCCTTGCCCTATTGACCTGTGGTTGGAACTCTACACAGTCTTTTATGTTTTAGTGTCTCATCTATAAATGAAAGATAATAACAGTAACTCCTTCCAAGGAATATCATGAGGACTAAATAAAATTTCCTTGCCACATACTGTACCAAATACTCAATAACTATCATCATCACCATTATTGTCTTTATTGTTAAGATACACTGTCTGCCTTATCTATAGATTCTACTTTCTCTTGATGCGTTATTAGCTGGTGGTGGGAAGGTGCCTTCTCAGTCAGTCATCCCCACCCCCAAAGAGGTTCATTTCAGTCTCTCGGTCTGGCCCAACCAGACCCATCTGGGGAAACCAAGTACCTCTCAGTATCAGGTAGCCATAAGCCAAATTGGCCAAAGCCTGTGCACATTTCCAGTGTTCTTCTCCAAAGATAATCCGAGCAAGGATGACACATCTAATCAGCTCCCTGTTAGCCTGGGTATTCTGTAGAGAACAAAGAGTCATTATGATTTTAGCAAAGGAAAAATGTCTCTGGCCATCACAGGAAGGTAGAACTAAATTTCTCTCACATTTTTTTCCTTTTTCTCATTCCTTTCCACAAACTATCAAGTCCAGTTGACTTTATTCTACTCTTATATCCTAAAAACAAGTTCTTACATTCATTTCCCCTTGAGTATTTAGCTTCAGCTACCCTCATCTTTTACCTGAGTGGGCATTTCAAACAGCAACAGGACCAAGCAAACATCAAGTTTAAGTTTAACACTAGAAGCACAAACCCTTCAAGGACAAGTAGAGAGTGAACCCTTTATAGAACTAGAAGGTGGCTGGCTACCCAACTATCCTCTACTCTGTTTTCTTCCACTTAACAAAGAAGTATAGCATCTTCTACATGCTTTCATCTGCAGTAAAAGCAGGACTTCTCTGATCATGGGCATAATTTCAGATGGAACAAAAATCTAGTAATTTTTTTGTTTGTTTTACCATTTTTTCCTTAATCAGTTGAGCTACTTTCTTCTGGGACTGAGCTAATTTCTCTTTGGGAAAAGACATATAGTCAGTAGCCATTTCCTCTTTCTGGACCGTAATGTCTTCTTCACTCTCTTCAGACTCACAAGTGGGATACAGTTCACCTGTTTGCTGGCATTCTGGAGTCCTGGTTTGCTGTGACCTATGGAAATGAAAGGTGCATGGACTCAGGATGTTCAAAAAAGATAAAATTGAAGGCTGCAGCTCTCTGTTATGGTTTGTGTCTAGATATCCCCCCCAAAGCTTCATGCAATCATAGAGATTTCCAAGGTGGCTAAAAATAGTGTGTGATTGATTTGTAGTGCAATGCCAGGATTAAGAGTGCTGGGATTAAGGGTGGGTGATTCCTGGATCATTCACTGATTAGATTCACACCACCCTAATCCTGGTAGACTGGATACAATATAAAGGACAGAAAGAAGCTTGTCTTGCTCTCTTTTGTTGCTTTTGCTATCTTTTGCCATCATGAATGGTTGCCCCTCTGCCCTGTGCCACCCTGCCTAGGAACAAGCTATGAATTGAAACCTCTACAAACCATGAGATAAGTAAACCATTCTCCCTTTAATTGGGTGTCAGATATTTTGTCTCAGCAACAAAAAGTAACTTATACACTATCTCAACTGGACTAGAGATGTTTTCTAAATTAATGAATAAAGATAAGTGGTAAACTCATGTTACTCTCAAAGCCCAGCATCTAAGGCAGTAATTAAACAGATTTTGTGAACACATTTTCTGTGAGCATATCCTCTATAGTAGAGTCACAGCTCTGCTACTTACTAAGCACAAAACCCTAAACAGCTTATTCCTTAATATACTTCTCTGCAAAATGAAGTAAATATAAATATCTACCTGATAAAGTTAGTGGATTAAATGACACAATACTCATAAATCACTTAGCATAGTAATTGGCATTTAGGAAGTACTCTTTAAATGTGAATTAATACTATTGTCATTAGCTTCATGACTCAGTTTCTTCATCTATAAAGTAAGAGTACTAATTGGAAGGTCTTAAAGATCCTAAAAGTCTGATCCAAATCAGGTAAGACAACAGATAGAGTGAAATAAAGGAACTGATATTTTGAAGCTAGATATCATATGTCCTGTTTCATAAATTTTAAAAGCTTCAACATGTCATGCTAAACTAACTAAAGAGGATGTGGATCCCACAGTGGGTCCAGCACAGTCAGAAGAGAAACGTTCTTCTCGGCTGTGTTAGAACTAAACACCGTAAGAAAGAACTGAGTGGTTGAAAAATCAATCTTTGTCTCTCCCTTCCTTCTCTTCCTCACATTCACATACAATCACGCAATACAGAAGAGCTCTGAATGATACTAATCCTAACTGTGAAGAAAGAATCATAAAGTCAAAAGAATTAATAATGTTACACAACCAAAGAACTAACTATATCCTAATATTACCAGAAAAATCACTGAAGTAACCTAGAAGAGACAGAATTCTGATACTTCAACAGTGACAAAATTAATCATAAATAAGTCTCCCAAAAGAATCATCTTCGTATTCACAGTAAGATTACAAAGTTCAGCCACTGTAAAGTTTTTAAAATAAAATTTACTTTGTTTTTCTATTGATTACATAAGTAATGAATATTTACTATTTTTTATTTAAAAAAGGAAATTCAGAAAAGTATGAGAGGAAAACAAATGTTGACTGTGGTCTTTTATGACACATTTTTGAAAGGACATGCTAACATCCATCCAGAGGCCCATTGCAAATAACTAATCCAGAGACACACACGCATTTCAGGTCATATGGACAAGGAAGCAACATTTCTTCAACTGTGAACTGTATTTTTTATTTTTTCTAGTACTGGGGATTGGCCCCAGATCCCTGTATATGCTAAAGAAGTGCCCTACAACTGAGCTACATCCTCATTCCATCTCCACATTTTTAACTTTGACTATTACATAGCATTTAACCTAATGATATTTTGTGAGGTGAGGTACAATTACTATATGCTATCCAATAATCAGTAGCCACGTGTGGCATTAAGCACAAAAACATGGTAAGCCAGATGTGAGACGTGTTATTATGTATAAAATATGGAACTTTGAAGACTTAATCATAAAGAAAACAATATAAAATATTTTATTAATAATTTTATATAATAATTTTCTGGATTCAAGAAGGTAAAACGTAGCATTAAAATTAGATTCATCTGTTTCATTTCACTTTTTAGTATGTGGTTCATATTTATGGATTGCATTATATATTTCTATTTGATGAGAAAGATAGAGTATGGTTCTCAACTAAGAATGATTTTATTCCCTGGGGCCTTCTGGCAATGTCTGGAGCTATTTTTGGTTGTCATGACTGGGGTAGTGATACTAGCATCTAGTGGGTAGAAACCAGGGATGCTACTAAATACCCTACAGTGCATATCATGGGCCTCCACAACAGTTATTCAACCCAAAATAGTACAGAAGTAGAGAAATCCTGTATAGAGGAATGGTTAAAGAAATAATAGACTCTGAAGTCAGACAGACTATTTTTAATACTGCTAACTAGCTGTATGACTTTGGACAAACTGCCTTATCTCTCCTTGATTTATATTCCTCATCTATAAAATGTGGTAATGTCAGTAGCTTCTTCACAGGATTGCTAGGGGACAGGCACATAATATGTGCTCAAATAAGTATCAGGCATTACCATGTGAAAAATTTTATTTACTCATTTTTCTCGTTATTTCACAAAACAACTTACTCTTGTTTTTTTTTTTTTCTCTAAGCCATTACTCATCTTATTTTTTTAATAAATAACCTATTACAGGAATGTGTCACCACACCTAGTTTCTTGTCTTTATTTTTAAAACTAATTTTTAAGTTTAAATTTAATTTTTTTCTTACATTAGAGAAAAACAATTATCTTCCATCTTAGAATATGTTAAGGATTCAAGTGAATATACTACCATAACTGTTACAAAATCGTACTGTAGAAGTGGAACTTTTTTTTTGTAATGTGCATGCTAGGTTTCTCACCCAGGCTTGTTTTAAGTGAGAGGACACAGTGTTTTGGGACAACGAATAGCGAGCATGATGCCAAGGCTCTCTGGTACTCACAGGTTGAAGCAGAAGTCCCAGTCGGTGTCACTGCTAACTGTTGGGATGCGAATGGGGTTGGCTTGCATCTTTTTCCTACCAAGAATCACACGTGAGGTCAGATTTGGGAGACAGGGCTTAGGTCAGAGTTTGATCTATGTTCCCTGTGTTGAATGCTACTAACATCAAACTGAAACTACCAAATACAGTCCACAAATAGACTATTTCAAACTCACATACGGGGATCTCCTCAGAGCAGAAATTAGAAGTATTTGACAAATTAAAGGAATTAAAAAATTTCCCCCTCATTTCAACTCCATTTTACTTCTAAATCCCTGGACTTGCTTTTAATCTTTAAAAAGCTGCACCTTTGCATCTGGGTCAGCCACACTATGCCCACCCACTGACAACTCTAATATGTTTGACAGACTTGAGGGAAAGGAGCCAAACTGAGCAACTTTCTCCCCGTACTAAAGGAAGGACAGTCAGGTTACTGGTTAACCCTCCAGCTTCTCCCTGGGGTCATTTCACTATTTAACAGGAAGTTCCAGTTAAGGCGCTAACCCACACCGCTATTCTGGTTGCAGCGAGGCTCAAACACAAGACGGTAAATGTGAAATTCATTTCTTAAGGGCTTCAATCCAACCCAAATCGAACGCACAGTAGCTTACTGAACATTAACACCCACCAAGGCGCTCCTCATTTGGCTCTACAGACTGTCACTCATTCCCACGGGATCCCCGAGTAGCTTTGACCCTGAACACCACGATGGAAAATCAGAAGGGAAGGCTCGCTCATTTTTCTAATTCCTACTTTCCAGACTACGGCCAGGGCAATAGGTTCTGTTTGATCTTTCACACGCCGGTACCCTGTCCTTAGGAGGGTCTATAAGGCTCTGAATTAGGCCACCCCACTTCGGCCCTTCTCTCAAGTGCAAAGCGCTTTCTCCTTTTGGGGAGCTGCCCCTCGCCAACCTCCTGCACCCCGCCGGCACGTGCCAGCTCGCGCTTCGCACCGGCTGCCCGAGGCCCGGCCGCGCGTGCGCACAGCACCGGCTCCGCGGCCCCGGCGAGGTGAGCCCGGCGGCGCGCACCAAGCGGCGGCAGAGCAGCCACGCCCCGGAACTGGGTTTCGCGGCTCCTTGAGCCTGGCCGGTCCGCTACTGCGGGGGACGTAGTGTCCAGGCCCCCGCCGACCTTGTTCCGGGCACCACAACTGTGAGAGGTAAGAGGTCCGCTCTTGGAGCATGCCGCCGGGAATACAATGGAGTTGCCATGGCAACCGAACGCGGAGGGGCGGGGTGCTGGCGCCCGGAGCCGCGGCGACGCGGGGCGCTTCCGGTCCCCTGGAATGTGGCTGCGACCCAGGCGGGCCACACCCCGCGCCACCTGCCGGACTCCGCCGCCTCAGGCTCGCCCCGCGCTCGCCTCTCCGCTCTGAATTGTCCGGTGGTGTTTGTTGCGTAGGGCCGTTCCGCGCGGAGACGAAGATGCAGGAGGAGCGGATAAACCCATCCGCAGACGGGAAGGAGGGCCGAGCTCCGGGGCCCTGCTCCTAATTTAAAGCTGTGACACTTGTCGGCGCTTTTCAGCGACAGCCCCAGGCCGGCCAGCCCTGCACTCCCCTTGGTGCACCTCAAAAGCCTCTGGGGGTCTGCTTGTCCGAACCCCAGAGGAACAGGCTCAGAGATGATAAAACTGTCGGCAGTGCCGGCGCCGTCGGGGTTTAAGATTGGAGTTAGGCTTTTAGGAAAGCAGAATGCAGGAAGTGAGTAAAGTAAGAAATGGGCCACTAAGGTTACCAGGGAGGTGGGCACGTTTGGCAAACACCGCAGTGCCCTAAATTATGCAGCCATATATTCTTTTATCACACCCCTTCATGGCCTGAAACACACAGTAATGCACACAGGCGCAGGAGACATTGTGACCAATACCCAAATGAACAGCACTGATGGTTCTGGCGCCCTTTATTTACTGGTGTTATCATGAACCCTACAATGAGAGTAGGGTTGATGAGTCAAGTTGGAACGGATATGCCTCTGTCACTTTCAAAACAAGAGCAGACTTAAGTAGAGAAGGGAAATATTTACTGAGACCTTGAAAGATGGAATTTACATTCGGTGTTTGTTCTTTCCAACTCTAGGGTAGAAGTTTATTTGCCATAGATCTAAAGCTGCCAACAACATCACTTTTCTAGGTCGGAAGAACTATTTAAATGAGCTTACTTAAATATCTCTTAACTGAAACTCGGATGGTCTGTTAACTCAAGGTTTAAATCTGTACCCTCAAGCTCTTGAGCCAAAATTTTGTAAATATTTCACCCTGTTAGATCTTTGCAACTGAATCTTTAGTATGGAGCAATGATACGACCAGTGGACTCATTTCCAAGATGATGTTTCTTGTTTTAACTCCAGGTGGCTTGGGATAAGCCAGTTTTGAGTATACACTGAGTGTACTTGACCACTCGCTTTCCTGAGCCTTTTCCAATTTCAGGATTCTGCAAGAATTTTTGTGTCTAACATTTGTGGAAATAAAAAGGGCAAAACCTTTTTCCTGTTTTCTAACACACTTCTTTTACCCCTTAAGTGGGGAATCGTGACACTGAAAAAGTTTTAGTGTTCTTTCTAGGACATGGCTATAATGTTCTAAGTATATTAAAGGAAGTAGTCTTTCCTAAACACTTGCTTTTGTTGATGGCTATGAAGAAAAGTATGGTACCAGAAGAGATGCTGAATTCCCATTCTTAAGGCTAGTATTCTGATGCTGCCTCCTTCTTTATTAGCTCTGACCAGAAGCATGTTACTCTTATTTGTAAAGTTATAAATCAGAACCTTAGGGAGTCTGATTTGTTCCAAACCTCCGTGGTACTCCCCTTGCCATCATGACCCTGTCCCACAAGTGTTAAGCAAAGTCGTAGTATATGCATTTTAGATTTGTTCACTAGCTCTGGAATGGAATGCTTGCAGCCTGGCTGGCAGTGCTTTTACAAATGCACTTATATTCCCTTAGTATCAAGGTAGAAGCATTGCTGTTGCAAAAATCACACAAAGAAAGCATGTGTAGAGGGTACTTCTAGACTCTTTCAACTCCATATCCAAATGTTTATCTCCGAAATGTTTCAACCCAAGAACTGTGAAATGTAAAGAGAAGGAAATCCAAATATATGTTCACTTGGAACACATTTTTGGCCTCTCAAGACAGGGTTAGATGCTTTACTTCTGAACTCCTACAGTGTTGTGTCCCTAAGCTCATCTTGAGACATTGCATTGGTACTTATGTGCCAGACTGTTCTAAGCATTAAGAAAGCAGAGACAAACAAATAAAGATTTTACTCTATGTTATTTTCTTCCAGGTGACAAAAAAAGGGATGCTAATACACATTATGGTATCTCTGCTAGTTAGAAAAAGGCACATGGCTTAGATGGTGGACAACAATGTTTGTATGAATTTGAGAAAAATCCTCCTCCAGTGAGACTCAGACCCCTGCTGAGTACAGCTCTTGAAACAGAGGGCGGCCTGGGTTTCAGGACTTTACTCCCTCAGCTGAGTGAACCACTTGTATGCTCCGGTGGAGTTAAGCAGGACCTCTCTGACAAGCTAACACTGAACAGGGATCTCAAGGAAATGAGGGAACAGATTATGCAAATATCTAGAAGAACATTCTAGGATGTTAACAGCAAATACAATGGCTCTGAGGCAGGACACATTTAATGGAGTCGAGAAACAGCAAGAGGGCAGTAAAAATGGGAAGGTCACAGGAGACCAGGGAAAGTACAGGACATCAGGCTATTCAGGTCCTTATAGGGAATAAATCCACCCACCCAGTGAATACTCAACACCTATGAGGCAACAGGCCATTTGAGTGCAAGTGAGTACGGACCGTTCTCACCACTGAGCCTACAGCATTCAACACAGGGAAAATGGTATGGATTCAATAACAGCTGCTTTATTTTTTTTAACTTATTTGTCGTACATAAAGGTCACATTCTTAATAGCGGATTTGTAGCTGTACATATCTTAATTCTCCCCCCGCCCCATTCCTTTCCCCTCCTTCAACCCTTCTTCCCCTCCTCATTTACACTAGCTTTGTTTCTAGTTTTTTTCTTTTCCCTTTCCTCTCTCACTCTCTTGTTCCCCTTCACAATAACATTTGTTAAACTGCATCATCTTTGAGATTAGTAGATTCTGGCCTCTCAGTGTTTGTGATTGGTTTCCGATTGTTCCTATAATGTCACCACAAACTTGTTGACTTGAAAAATGATTATATGATAATATAATTCTGTAAGCCTGAAGTCTAAAATGGCCGTCATTTGACCAAAGACAAGAAGTCAGCAAGAGTGGTTGTTTTTTTTTGTACTGGGAATCAAACCCAGGGCTTCATGTTTGCCAGGCAAGTGCTGTACTGCAGAGCTACATCCCCAGCAAGGGTGGTTCTTTCTAGAAGCCCTGGGGAAACTGTTCGGATGCCTTTTCCAGTGTCTAGAGCCCACTTTCATTCCTTGACATAATGGCTTCTTCCTCCATCTTCTAAGCTACCAGCACAGCATTTTCAAGTCTCTTTAACTCTTTAATCTTCCTCCTACAGCTACTTTAAAGGACCCTTCTTTTCACATTAGGCACACCTGGATTAATACAAGATAATCTTAAAATCCCCAAAATTCTCCCTTGTCATGTAATTTAACATATTCATAGCTTCAAGGGGATTACAAAGATGGACATCTTTGACGGCAGGGGAACTTTATTGTGTCTATCAGAGTGTTTTTTAACCTGAATTAAATGCACAGCTTTAAATACTTTTGGAGGTAGCACTATGGAAGCCCTTACTACATCTTTTCTACTAAAAATTTAGCAGCATCTTCCTTTTCTGTCTTCTATACATTTACCATTTTATAGTCCGATACGTCTAATCAGTTCTTGGATATGCCATTTTAGGGCCTGATTTAAAATAAATGTTTAGGAATGTCTCTTCCCTCTTACTTACCATGTACTGGGGCTGAATTCTTAGCCTTTCCATGTGCTGGAACCCACATGGTTCCCTCAGCCAGCTTCTACCGCCCATTTATGGAGACAAGAGTTGTATTCTTTTGACTGTTTTTCCAGAACACCACAGACTCACATGCCACTAGACTTGTTCTTTGCCCTGAGTTAGTGAACAGATACTGCAACTTTGCAAATGTCACATTTCAAAAGCTTCAACATGTTCTGGGAGTGTTTCCCCCACACATAATATCATGTGTTTATCTTAGGATGGGAAGTTTAATTATTAAAGGTGCTGGAGCCTGTCTTAACAAAGTTTATATAAGGAGTAGGACAAATTAATGTGTTATTCAATCAGTATGAGAGAAAAGTCCATTCTTTCTCACTCAGTGTGATGATATGTACATTATTCTACTCTTTAGTGTGTATTATCATAGAAGCTTATGTAAAAACGGACAATTTGAAAACACATGTGCAAACATTTATACATACAGTCACTGCATCATTTTTGTGGTTGTAAAATACTAGAAGCAAATTATATGCCCATTAATGAGGAACTAGTTAAATAAAATACAGCACTATGAAACATTACCCAGCAGTTAAAGTGAACGACACATGTGTGCTGACAGAACAATCTCTGAGATGTTTAAAGGGGAGGACATGTCTCCATAGAATGTCTCAGATCACACAAGAAAATGAGTAGCTCTTGCTTCTGGAAAGGTTAACTAAGGGTGAAGAGTAAGAAAGAGACTTATTTTTGATATATTTCATTTGTCCTACAGTTATAGCCTAAAATCTAATCACTAAGGAAATGCAAGTTTCTGTGTGGCTTACAAGGCATTTCTTCTATCTAAAAAGATGGGTTTAGGTTTATTTAGGTTTTTGCCCCACAGAGTATCCTCATGAAAATGTCTGAGTTATTAGGTTGGCCCCAGTTAAAATACTCATTCTAAGATGTATGTAATTAATAATTAAAAGTAGAAATAACCTCATACACTATTTGGATTATTTTTATTGATTTGTACTGGGGGGGAGGGGAAAAGCATTAAAGGTTCAGTTAAGTAAATGTTGAGCATCACATGCATGTTTTGTTTGAAATCAAGTTTCAGTGTATAGTATAAAGCAGCAATTAAAGCTAAAGTAGAGGTGGTAGAATCATTTGTAATTGAAGGGAACACTTGTTACAGTGTTTTATGATAATGCTAATTACTTAAACAATTACACTTATTCACCAACATTTGATATTTTATTTATGATTTTAACCTGTAAGAATTGATCCTACAAGACTTTTTCTGAAATGCATTATCCTCATTAATGGGATAACAGAATGTATTGGCAATTTTTTTAAACCATGTTTTACTTTTTAAAATAAGGAAAGAAAGAAGAAAACAAGGCAAAAAATCCAGTGGAGGTTTCCAAACAGATAAAAAGACTACAGACCAAATGAAAGGCAATTTTCAATTAAAGGACAGTAATATAACTACCCCAAATGGTCTGACACTTGGGAAAAAACTCAAGGTGAATCCAAAAACTGGGAGACAGAATGATGTGAGACTTTGTGGGATACAGTGTAGACAACTCCCAACAGTGTGAGCATCATGCAGGATACAAAAACCAGCACACTGAAATGCTATCAAACTGATCTTGAGAAACCACAGATATGCTTCTGCAATACCAAAAATCAACAACAGAGATGCAAAATGAAACATGTTTATTTTCCGCAATAATTTCTGTAAATTACAAAGACAAAATGCTAAACTACAGCATATACCTTTTCAATATTTAACCAGAATACTTGTAATAAATATTCATCCTGAAACAAGGTAAAAGGCTACACTTTGTCAGGCATCCTACAAAATGTCTCAAGTTTTGTACTCTGCAGCATTTCTGTTTGGGGGCACAAGGATGGTTGTTTTGAATTTTCTTAAGTGCTGTGACAAAAAGTCCTTTCATATTTCTTTGGAGCATTTTTGACATTGGTTAGCTATAATTAAACAGCTTAAGAAAAGAAACAACATCAAGCTTTAAAGCCATTTTTGTTTTGCTGTCATTGGTCCTCATCCAATACAGATCAATTTATCATCCAGTTCAGCCAAGTACCCTCTTGAGCCCAGGCATCCCTGCAGTATATGGGCCCTGTCAGAGCAGGCCTCTACTTTTAGTTTTATACTACAAGTACTATATTCTATTTATCTCTCTCAAGATCAATACCATAAGAGAAGCTGCAAGCAAGTTAGAAACATTTTTAACCTGAAAGTAAAGGGAGCAAGAACATTTTCCTGCATTTTGCTATGCACCATGTTACCATATCAAGATTTTTAGTTTCAAAGTTAAAAAACTGATTGGTATTAGCAGTCCTTTTAGAGATAATTTATGGGTGTTTTTTGAGTTGGGCAATTTGAAAATATTCAACGGGTAAGAAGATTTACTGTATTCAGAAAAGTACTATAGTTCTGAACACTGTGGCAGAAAGTCCTAGGGGGCTAAATGGCAGCTTATATTAAAATTGAAATACATAACTACCTTTTCTATAGCTGAAAACTTTGAGGAGAAAGTTCTATTTTTAAAAAGTCTTAAGCATGGTTACCTAAAAATATTTTGTTAATATAATCTAATACAATTTCACTTATTTGGGGGTTTAGATATGAAAATGTCTTTGAGAGCCAATAAAAATATTATAGAGAAAAAACACTTAAAAAATTGAGGTTAAGAACTCTGAGGCATTTCTTTTGGCTGTAAACATACAGTTTACTGTCCCTTGTTAAAACACAAATATTTGGATTTCCTGAGCTTCATGGATAATAGCAGGAGCCAAGTTTGCATAGAAAATTTGTAATATGGTAATGACTTACTTAAGAAAAAACTTTTAAGGACAGTTTGCTTTTGTTTTTAAATTTCATATTTTAGTTAATAGTGCTTATCAAACAGATTGATAAGCAGGGTGATGAGATACATAAGGCAGCTGGGGAGAAACTATGAGTTAGAGCTTTTCAATTTACAGGCTGTCGTGATGAAGGGGCTTAAGCATGCACTTCACAACTAGTGCCCTACTAATTTGGTTAGAAATTAAATCGTATTTTGGGATTTGAAACCAAGGGCAATAAAAGCTCTACTATGCTGAATGGCATAGG